>JABASI010003361.1:0-16747 GCA_019776505.1 Tomocerus nigrus
TTTGCATTATTATCAATATTATCAATCAATATTGTTGGCACCTCTGAATTTTCTTACGCTTTAACCAATGACCAAACTCAAAAACTAATTAAACATTGAACATACAATAATACAAAATTACTAAATAAAATACTGAATACAAACGCAAATACAAAGACAAAAAAAACCAATACATGCATTCATGACACATTTAAAGTTGAAAGTTAAATAATGCATAAATAACTCGGTCTCGGTCGGTAAGTTATAAAGTAATATTATTATAACTCATAAAAGTCGAAAGAGTCAAGTATATTTTGTTTCCAAATATTTACTTAGTTATGAACGACTTACCCTTAATCTTGTTAAACTTCAATTTCCCCATTTTAAGAGGACGTCAGCTTAGAATATGCCAAACAAAATGCTAATTATTTCGATTTCAATTTAAAATTCTATTATGAATACAATAGATATCAAAAATTTTGACGCTCTGGCTGATTTTTTAGTTGTATTTTTGTGTTTGTTTCGGCGTGTGCTGATTCCGGATGGGAACTGCGACTGCAGCAAAAGAACGTGGTAGAATTGGACCTTACGCGCTCTGAAGTTATTCTCAAGCATGTATCAAACATGAATGAAGTACTATGGCAGGCTGGGCTGCAACTTGAGACTGAGAAAAGGGTAGCTTTTGCTTAGACAGCGTATTTGGGGTATGCATAATAATAAAATAATTATTGTGATGGATTTGGTGTTGGTAATAATTATTGCAAACAGATTTGGTAATAATTAATACAACAATTTTAATGACAAGCACGACAAGAGAACACTGTACTACTAAAATTTAATATAACAACTAAAAATACTAAAATACTATGATATACGACTAAACATCTTTACAGTTCTATATTATTATCTTTATCTATGTAAATATGAAATGACTGATTAAATACTATTTATCTAATTATATATTATTATAATTCTTGCTTAAATGAAAACAAGTTACTATTACAGCACAAAAAAGCCTTACAAGACCAAGACACAAAATAGACGTGAAATAGTACGACATAACATAAGTACTTGGTTACACAGAAAAAATTATAATGTCATTGTAAATTAAAAATCAGTTATGACACAAAGCTGTCAAGATCCCCTGGTTCCTGTTTCACTTCTATTTCTATTGTGTCCTCCACAACAACAGAACATTTTTTTATGTCTAAATTACCTTCATTTTGAATATTTGTCCAATCATAAGTATCGTTCTCGTCTTCGTCACTTTCTTCTTCAGCTTCCGTAATATCAGCCTCCGATTCAGACACTGTCCTTTGTGGCACCCGCCTTTTATTAGCAAGTCGAGGAGAACGCTTAAGCCCTGCTGCACAAGATGCGTCTAATTCATTTTTCGCATCTGATTCAAAGCCATCTGACTCGGACTCCGTTTTAATTTCCGACTTCAATTTTAAACGTTTTAGTGATTGTTTAACCTTCCTATTTTTAATTTTTCCAGTAGATTTGACTTGTTTCGCCTTTGGGGGCTTTGTGTCTAAATGAACTTTTTGAATGTGCTCTTCTAACCATTTATTTAGCTTAAAAACTCGATGACACTGATCACAGTTGAATGTTGCTTGAGACTTCTTAGGACCCTTCCGGGGCTCTTCCTCCGGAGGTAGTAGTTTATCGGGATGATCATTTTTAAAATGAATTTCAAACAGTTCCCGTGATTCAAATATTTGTTGTGGATCTTTTGCAGCACACGCTTCTTCAGCGCATTTAATTTTATGGTGGCGTTCGATGTGCAGCTTTTTATTGCACAAGTAGGAAAACTTCTTTTCGCAAATAGCACAACTGTGTGGCTTTTGCTTTTCGTGGATGATCATAACGTGTTTTCTTAACGATTTCTGCGAATGCAATACTTTTCCACAAGTCTACAACAAAATCAAAGAAAGTACATTACCTAAGTAAATAAGAATCAGTACTTGCTAGATCTTTGAAATTCTCCAAGAATATTATTATTACTGAATACTAGTTGTGTTAAGCGTCACAAAAAATGTTCAACGTATATCTTACCTCACACATTTGGGAAACTATATTTCTCTTTTGCGGTTTTCCCATATGCTTTTCTCTTCGGTGATTGTAAAGTGAATCCGCCAAAACAAATGCCTTTCCACACTCGGGACATAAATGCGTTTTTTCCCCTAGAAGTCTGGAAGCGTCGTGAGTTTTCTCATGTCTTATAAGGTGACCCTTTTCCCGAAACGCTTTTCCACAGATAGAACAAGGAAAAGGCCTTTCATCTGCAAAAATGCCAAAATAATTCCAAAATTAAGCTTAAAAAATTAAAGTTACAGTTTCCTCCATTAATGGAAGCAGCTAATGAAACTCCTTATGATTCTGTTACCTGTGTGCATTCGCTCGTGAATGACTAAATGATTACTTTTTGAACAATATTTTCCACAGAATTTGCACTGATATTTAGTTTTCTTGACTTTGCCATTTGGACTCTCCTTCCTGTTCATTTCAAAATAGATTCCTTAAAAGTATTAATTAGACATTTGAGAGCTAATACTATATAGTCAAGGTGAAAAGGAGTACAGTACTTCTTTGGCTTACAGTTGCAAAGGTCGATTCGTGCCATTGTTTTCCGCTATTATAGAGACGTTGATGTTGATATGGCCAATACCATCCATTCCATCAGCTATATCCTCATCATTATTACAACCGGTAATGTCATCAAAGTTGGAGTCGAATTCATAATTGACTTCCTCAATTACGTTTTGATTTTTTAAACTAGACTTGCGTTTAGATGATCTAACTGGCTTTTTCTCTGGACAAATAGATTCCGAATTATTTTCTGTGACTACTTTTGCTTGTCCTTTTGCTTTAGAAATATTTCTAAGTCTACCAGGTGCCTTTTTTTGTTTTCTTTCAGGACCAACAATTCCAGATGTTCCTTGTAAACTGGTGGCGAAATCTTGGATTGTATCTGTTGTCAATAAGTCTGAAAAGTCCGATGTAGTAACTGTGTTTTCTACTGAAAAGGAGATCAATTCGTCCCGAAACTTGTGGCAGTACTCTGCAAAATTGAATTCATAATTCAAATGTAATAATATGAGAACAATATAATACAGTTGATATGCAGTTATAAATAATATATAAAATATAATATTATATAGAAATCTTACGCTGAAATATTTTTTGTTTGATTACATAATTGGATCGTAAATACGAAGTTTCGGGAAAAGACTGAACTACTGATTTTCCTATATCATCCCGTATTTTATCCAGTTCCAAAACAATATTTTCTAGCTGCTGTACAAGACTAAAGCATTCTCCCAATTTATGACGACAGTCCAAGCAAAACGGATGGTTTTCGGATTTTATATCTTCCTCTACACTGCCGACTGGCATACTTAAAATTTTGCCAACATTTTGTAAGTAGAATGATCCAATTTCATAAGGTACAGAATTCTCTATTGGATAGAATGTGTTACAAATCAGACAGCATTTCGTTTCATTATATTCCATAGGAGAACTGGATGTTAACTGTTGTGACTCGTAAAATGACATCTTTTAAGTTTTTAGTTGTAAAAAACTGTAGCTCCTATTGAAGTTACCTAAAGTACGAGCAATAGCCATATGCCATATTATAATATATATCCCATGTCAGGGACACCAAATTCGGTTTATATTTCAAAGAAGCAATGTTTTAACCTCTCCTGTTCAGCCTATTTTGTTAATTATTCTAAAAATGATTGTGAAAACATTTGCTCCGAGGATTCGGCAATGCCGCTGGTCAGGAAAAACATTCCTACATCCTTGATTCCAGTGCAGTACTAAGGAGGACAAAGTGTATGTGTATTATTTCATTGCATTGCTACACCGAGAAAAGCGAGGAAACTGATACTGGTCGAAGAAGCATGGAAATGTTTTTCAAATAGTTTTTATTGTATTATGTAAAAGGTGATAATCATAATAATGACTATAATTATATTCGCATAAGTTCAATATTTTTTTGTCTAAAAAGGTAATAATTATATATCATGCATGCCCATAACCAACCTTGAGAGGGCGACAATGAAATCATATTGACAGGACAGGGCACATAAAATATTTACTATTAAATACTACACATAATTTTATATATAGTAATTATTCAACCCGTAATAGGTAAGAATAAGTGAACATATTTTGTGTGTGAGTGTATACTATATATATTTATCCTTAATATTGTAACAATTATTATGTGTTCGGCGCGTCATATTCTTGTTATATAACTAATAACTACATCAGTTATGTAAGCGGACCTTGACGCAATCACACACAATAAGCAAGCACATAACATTGACATTGATATTCGTTCGTGCTTTATGAATGCAAAACTGTATTGTACATTTTCGGTGAGATTGTAAGAACTATTCACTTCTTATATAAATACAAATAGTAAAAATTACATGTAGATGTTTATATAGTAATAGCTCTGCCCATGTATTTATAGAAGTTACGCTAACATCTATCTACTAAATCACAGCCAAACATATTCAGTTAGCATATCATGTTATAAATGACATTGAATCATGTAATATTGAAAAGTATACTTTGCATAAAAGACTCCACCAGTTAATTTAGAGTTTAGACCAACAGTTTTTAAAGACACAAGCTTTTTAGATTTTAGATTGGTCGGAAAGCTTTCAGCATTATACGTACTCTTCCTATCTGTCTCCCTGCAGAAAACTTATTCAACCCGTCAAAATACAAACTGCAACCTTCAAAACTCCTGTTCCTACTGTGTATTGATAAATAATTCAGTTCAAATCTGAGAGACAAAGTACAAAATCATTTCCTACACACAAAGAATTTAATTCGCAATATCTCTTGTAGTAAAGAAAAATTTATTTATTACTATACATTGCTATGTAAATGTAATTTGACTGAGGAAAGTGTGCATTGTGCATGTTAACAAAATAGTTGTCTCAATTTGGACGTTGTTTTTTTTCATTACCTATACAGAATACAGACACCTGTTAGACCAGAAACGCCAAAAATCTTAACAAAATGGTCAACTGGGGAATGATCGGAGCCATGATTTTGCCTAATATTGGAGGCTGGGCAGGTGCTCTTATCACCGTCAAGCAAGTCCCTACTTGGTATGAGGTAAGAACAATAAAATGATACTACCCGGAAATTGCATACTTTTGTAGACAGGTTTTTGGAATAATCTCATATTTCTCATCATAATAATAAGTAAATTGTACATAACATATTACATAGTGATCATAATAATAGCTATTGGATTTGAGCCAATTTAAGGGGAAAAGGTCGATTTTCATGGAAATAGGACCAAAAATCACCAGTAGAATTCAAAAAATAATTTTGGGTGCAGAAAGAATTTTTAATATTAAAATTGGGTCATCGAAAAAAGTACATCGATTCCACTTTTTTTCAACGAATTTGGTGACTGTTAATCATATTTGATCCTAACCAAACTGACTTCTCTAATATGTAATTTTGGATTTTGCTTTTGAGTGGTGTAAGTCGCTAGAGGCTTTGCAATTTTGGGTACCCTCAATAAACAGGCTTATGATTGTGGCATAAGATGTTACACACCTGTAGTTGGTGAAATAAGAGTAGGCTGTACACATGTAGCTTTTTTAACAGGCGAATCAAATAATTTAAATACTGTTTGTTAATTGAAATTGAAAGTTAACTTCTGCACTTTACAAACAAAATTAAAACTTGAATATCGATAAGACATTCAAGAAAAACATGTAAGTACCTATTTATTTTACGGTTTATTAGTATTTAAGTATGTAAAATGTAAGTGCGATGATGAAAAACTATGTCAGTGTGTTTATGACTGAGTGAGGTGTAACTTGGAGCGTCCCATATTCGAAGTTACGAAGATTATGACACTGTAGTTTCCGTTCATGCCAATTTCGGTTTTACTTTGCGGTAGGGTGCTTAAGCCATACACAACACACCTACATAATGTATCACTTAATGTACTTAAGTTTCGTTCTTGCGTTACCTTACCAGAAAGTTTGGCTTATCTGTGCTTTGAACTGTCGGGACACAGAAATGAATTCTTAAGTACCTTTAACTACGCCGTCGCTGCTGCCTTGAGAAAATGTTTCATCTACGTGGCATTGTGTAAATGTTTGTAGTGTTTATTGAGTTATTGATTGATCGATTGTATAGAACACCTAAGAAGGGCATTAGAAATTGTCAGCTATAGCTACACCGAATTGTGTTCTGCAGGTGGTGATAGTAATTGGGTCAAGAAATATCATTTCATACCGCAGGAAGCAATTATTATAGTCTTAGTGCTCTCTCAACAAAATTTAAGCATTGACAAATTAAGAGCTTAAAATCCAAAGCAATAATTCTCCGAATATTTTCTATACATATATAAAGGCGAATAGGATAGCAATTATAAAATGTCACATCAAAGTGTGACGACAACTTTACTGTCCATGTTAGGAGTTTGCGTTGGGTTAACTTTATTTGCCATGATGCTTTCCTTGGGCGAAAGAAAACAAAACATGGAGAGGGATGAACCATCAAGATCAGAGAAAATGAAAGCTGCAAGGAAGTTTGAGGAAGAAAGGAACCTGGAACGAGAAATGGAGAGAGATACTTCCTCCGATATATTAATTGGAAACAAAAGATTTAAACTGTACGAGAAAAAGAAGCTAAATTACGAAAAGGCCAAGAAATACTGCAAAAGTAAAGATGGACAACTCGCAAAAGCTATTAACATTGACGAAATGAGACGACTTCAGACGCTACTCATGAAAGCTCGCATGGTATCCACTGGACTTTGGATTGGGGTGGAGAAAAAAGAATGGAAAAAACATTCCATGAAAATGTCTGGAAGGAATCCTCTTGGAGAAAATTTTGCTGGAGAAGGAATGAGTAATAATTTTTCCCTAATGAATAATATTTTCACATACAATTAATTAAAACAGATTTATGTATCTAATTTTACGTGATTTTTGACAAAGGTGCCATGATGATGGGCGGCGGTCCAACGGAAATGTGTCCAATTTTAAGTGCATCCACGCGATCGCTTTTGCCTGAAAATTGTCGCTATGAAATGCCTTTCGTTTGTGAATTCACCGTTGGAAAAGATGCAAAAACGGAGAAGAATAAAAATAAACCAGAAAAACAAAATTCGAATACGAAAAAAAGTAGTCCGAACGCAAACAACAAAAAGAATATGAAAAAAACTAGTTCTAATGCAAACAATAAAAAGAATGCAAAAATTCCAAATTCAAACAGCAAAAATCAAGGAAAGTATACACCGAAAAAACCTGTGAAAAGCCAAAAGCCAAGCACTGCGAAACCAAAATCAAAACCAAAACTTTATCCAAAAAGCAATATAAAACCCACGCAAAGTTCCAAAAAGAAAAATGTAAAGTCCAATAAAAAAGTTCAACCAGAGAAAATTACAATGGGAGATTTCACGCCAAAGAATAAGGCACAGCGGCAACAGAGATTACGACAAAATATCGAGCTGAAAAAATAATACTAAAATATTTGTTCACAACAAAAAATACGCAAAGCATATTATACGCATTTTAATACTTTACTACATTATTACCTTATAACAAATTAGTAATTAGTAAACTTTATTTGTACCTATATTGCTGATACAGTGATACAAATAATATATTATTACTACTTGCGGTTGATTGTCTCGGATTTTCTGTTCCTTTTTGTAAACGATTTTAATTTTGTTGTCGGAATAGTTAGGAAAAGTATGTTATGTTATCATTGTTATAAATGAGAATTATATTCTTCGCACGCAACACATTCTCTTTTTTGGTATATTGCATGCAGCGAATGAATTATATGTAATTAATAAAGAATAATCTTACAAATGAATAATCGGAACTAATTATTTGTAAAATGAGTTTTATGGCATGATGCGTATTTAGTCTTCATTCGGGAAACTTATTTGAAAGTAAATAGACATTTATAGGCACTAACTTTTTAGATGGAAACGATACTTTAGTATTGGATATCGATCGATGACATCTTTAATTAACGTTATAAACCGCGAATGTATCAACTTAAATTCATATTTAATTAGGGATGTGATGGCTAGTTAATAATGAACAGTAGTCTACAAGAAACAGGAGTAAAACGGGCATCTGTATACATAATTCGTGATGAAATAAATGTGTTTTGATTTTATCTTTTAGACTTTAGTAAAGCCAGATTGGAGACCTCCAAACAGAGCCTTTGGACCCATTTGGACTATTCTGTACACTTCAATGGGTTATGCGTCCTACTTGGTCTACAGAGATGGGGGCGGATTTGATGGTAATTCTAAATATACCTTATGTACCCTATATGTACTACAACTACTTGTAATTAGCAACCTGTATTCTACATAGGTACAATGATTTTTTTTATAAATCTCAAATGTTTTTCAAAATCTCCAAAAAATTATTTATACCTTTTGAAAAGGAAAGAAACAAAAGTTATGTCTACTAAACTAAGCAAAGTTATGTATGAGTAGGTACCTATTTAATTAAGAAATGTAACCTAAGTAGAATTGCACAAGATATATTTTAGTTTGTGTTTTTGGTCAATTGTAATCCAATCGAGATTGATTTCAGTAGATATAATATTCATTGTTAAGTAAGAGAATAAAGGGTAGGTAAGAAATAAAGATACTGTCTGTCTCTTTATAAATGTAATTTAAAAAATTAGTAACTTTCGTCATCACGAGTTCTTGCAGAATTTTACGCATTTAATTAAGATATAATATTTTGCTGAACCCTGCAAACGGAATTTATATTTAGGAACAGCAAGAGCTCCATTGGCTCTTTTCGGTGCACAATTGGCACTAAACTGGTTGTGGACTCCCATATTCTTTGGATGGCATAAACTTGGCTTGGTAAGTCAATATGCAATAAGTAGCTTGAAAAAAATGTACAGTTGATGTGTCACAGTCCTAATATTTAAATTACTACAATGGAGATGCTACAGTTTTCTTTATAGAAGAATTAATAAAACGTTTAGGCTCTTGTGGAGATTATCGCACTGTATGGAACGGTGGTGGCCTGCGGTATTTCTTTCTATTCTGTCAATAAGACAGCAGGGATGATAATGGTCCCATATCTCGGATGGTTATCTTTGGCTACAGCTCTAACCTACAGAATCTGGCAAGACAATAAGGACAAAGAAGACTAAAATTATTGAATGCATACTCACAAATAACTTTGTACATACCTATACATAAAGACAAGTGTATTATAATAAATGTTATAAATGTTCATCTCTAACTCGATCTATATGTTATACCATCTTATTTTGCATTAAAATAGTATAATTTGAAAATTTTCTTGAGATTTAACAGATCTCAAACAACCACTACTTAGAACAAGAAACATGTGTAAAATGTCATTTATCTCGGTCACTATTATTTTATGCGTTTTGGTAGTACCTGCATACGTAGATTATGAATGCTTTAAAGCTCCATTAGTTGGTCATATAATTTTTAACTTCCCTCGAAAGTCGAAATGTACTACTAAATGAACATCTTACTTAAGTCTTTGTTGTTACATAGTTTATTAGCAATAAAAGGTTTACAGGTTAAGGATTTCTGCAAGTAAAACCCAAATACCTAAGCACTTTAGCTCGCCTACACATTTTCCTATCTCTACTGCAAGAGAAAATGAAAGTCTTGTGCAAATAATCGTTACGTACAACGTTCTACGTACAGGAAAGTGTTACTTACGGAAGCAACAACGGATATCCTCTCCTCAAATAGAAGTGCATAAAACAATAGGCACTCATAATTCTAGTAGATGCACCAAAGAAGATTTCATTGAAATAATTTTGCAGTCAAAATTTCTTAGATTTTTAAAGAATGGATGAGGCTTTTTCGTCGTCTAGGAATTTGAATGTAATTTTGGATGATGTGGAATATGACAGATATGTTATGTGATCACTTATTGAAATCATCACTAGGAAAATGTTTCAGACGAGTATTTAATTAGCTGTAGATAATAGAAAGTTTATACATGCACATAAATTCGAAGATCGTCTTCTCCAGTCTCTCGAATTGAGAGTTGTGGTTTTCTGTGACCCTTCCTCACAATTTCCATGCCATGTATAGGCATCTTCTTTCTGTCCACTGATCTTCCTTAGATGATTATCGGAAATGGATATTTTGCCAGTAGAAATGAAAGTTGAAGTTTTTATCCGTCTTAAGTATAAAGATCGAATTACTTGTCGAAGAGTTTGTGGACAGTGGAAAAACATAATTGACGATGTCGTTGGATTTCCCATCAAAATAACGCAGACAAATATGCATTCACTTTTCAATTCAAACATTTTGGTAAGAACGCCGGTGGTTAGTATCAAACCTGGCCCAGCTGTTAGCAAATGGAACTACTGTCCTTTCAGCCCTGTTTTTCTGAAGACAATTTATCTAAAAACTAAGATCTCAGCTGAAAATTGGAATCTGGTTTTAAAAGATTGTTTATCCCTGGAAGAATTGGTATTTACCCTCAGTGGAAGTAGACATCGGGGAAGGGCTCTCTTTAGCAGCAAAACGGAAAGAGATCCAAATGTTAACGATTTGATGGCAATTACTCATGGAAAATTAAAGAGAATCATGATACTTAGAATAGCACGATCGGATGATCACAAAATTTGTTCTCTGCTAAATAATCTGACTTGCCCTAAACTTAAACAATGCATTTTTTCTGTTGGCTACAATATGATGAATGCAATTTTCCATGTAGGACTTTCAAATCTTCAAAACTCGATAACATCTTTAGTCACGAGAAGTGAAAATTGTACTATTGTCTCATTGTTTTCAAGACCTGAAACGACGAAACAATTTTTTGATGAGAAATTAGAAAGAAAATTTAGACACCTGCATGTTGATGATATTTTGATAGACAATTGGCACACAATCTTTGATTTTTACAATTATCAATTCGATTTTCTCAGTGGATGCCTTTCTGGAAACACATTCGAAACAGTAGTCTACGAAATCTTGCAAAATTCAGAAGCGAGCCTTGTGCATTTAAACCTAGAAATTAAATCCACAATTGTTAACTGTGCTCATTTAAGCAGATTTTCTAATCTCAAATGTTTGGCTTTCGTCGGGAATAGCTGCATTGAAAATTTAAGCATGGTCAATCAATCAATAACCATGCTATCCTTCAATATACCACTCTCGAAAGAAAATCTTGATGACATTTTCCAGTTTACAAAACTAATTCAACTTGAGTTGCTTCAAGATTTTATTTCCACAACGGTCTTTTCTAGTGATCACTGTGAGGCTGCTAAAGCTCATTCTACTTTGCAAATGATTGGTCTGAACCATAAGAATTTTAAAATTTGGAATACGCTGGAAAACGGTGAGAAATCTGGGAATGGCTGGAGCGGACTGGAATGCAAAACTGGCTTACCACCTTACCGCGCAGTTGCATTTAATAGTAGGATGTCTTCCTCATCGTGGGATTGGGCCCTGAAAAATTATCAGTTAGCAAATTGACTCTCTGACTTCTGAAAACTCAAAAATCTTATTTTCACATTTTTAATATTCGTACCTGTGAATTAATATTACCTACTCTAAAAAATCAAATCAGTAATAAACTTATCTACATACCTTTACCTATGCCTATACATTACAAAATATATTATATTTACTACAATTAAATATTATTTTACATTTCTTACATTATAATATTATAAATACAATCACTTTAGTCTTTTCTTTTCTTATGCATCTTATTTCTCACTAGTAGTTTCTCCAGAATGTCTAGAATCAAATTATAAATTAACGCTGTTACGCAATGTGTTATATTACGTAAGGAAAATTGATTTCATGGACACTTTTTATGCATTAACTGTAAAAATGCCCAAACCCACTGTATTGTGAGCGCTAGTAATTAACACTTTTAATGAATTGATATTTCCTTGAGTATGCAAACAAAAACACATTAGGAATTAGGAACAAAGGAAGATACACTGATTGTTGCCACCATAATAATATGAGGGATCCAATCCAGCATCTACTACTATCCACCGTTGACCATAGGCGAGTTCTTTTGCATAGTTCATTCATGCATCTTTGACTATATATAGATGTACTTTAATTTTCAGTAATAATACCTGCAAATACACTAAAAGCAAATTAATTGAAATGTCACTAACTAAAAGGAAATTCACACAGTTGTCTGTGATATGTGTATGAAGTCTTTGTACCTATATACATATATGCAATAAATTATGTGTATGTGTCAGTAAAAATTAATCAGACTTTATAAGAACAATAATTTTTAATCGGGACTTCCAATTGTCACATTGACATTACAGTAATCTGTAGTGTCAGTGTTTTGAATCATAGTTCGCTAATTACGTCTGCACACAAAAAAACGCATTTTTTATTTGAACGTACAAATAGATATTATGAATTATGACATAGAGTGATAATTGATAATTGGCTAAATGGATATAATATAGTTAAATTTTGGATTGGAGGTCAAACTTGCATTTGTATGTTTGTATCTATATATTTGTGAATATATTGGTTTACAAAGTAAAAAGTAAAAAAAATACAGCGACTGATTAAGTGCATAACAGTATAATAATCATTTCATACCTAATTAATTACTAATTACATTCTTCTTTGAAATTGGCATAAATTCCATATGAAGGAGGGCATTTACTGCTATTGCTAATTACTATTATAGTATTGTCAGTATATTCACAGTATACGTTACGTATATGTATAACAAGGTAATAAAGGAAGATGTTTCACACACACACGACATACATACCTATATACCATACAGCACCTGCATAGCTATGCATGCAAGTCATGTTAAATGTATTATAAACACTCAGTGCTCAGCCCAGTGCGTGGTAGATATTCTCTGGTACCTAATATACAATGATGTGCACTTTAAGGATTATAGTTATTTACACAAAGAGTATCAGCTATTTGCATAATGTTTGCTTGCTATCATGACACTCACAGAGAGTAATTGATGGGCTGAGTACCAAAAGGGCACTAGAGATTATTCGTAAAAATATTTCCTTAGTTACAACGAATTAAATTGAAATTTCCCTACTAAAAAGCTAAAAAGGCTATCCCCACCACCCATTACAATTAGTGATCTGTCCCCAAGACCTACTCACTTTTTTGTTAACACTTATGCCTGGTGTGAAATAGCTGTGAGATAACTTTAATTCCTAATAAAAATGACAAATAGGCACCAAGGTGTGTGTGTGTCTCTATATCATTTAGCGTCTATTGCCAAATGTTTTATTGCTTGGAAGTCAAGAGTGAGAGTGAATGAATGATAAGACGAAGTAATATATCAAAATAATTTATTTTCAAAGTAAATTCGTAACGGAGCATTTAAATGAGCATAATATCTAGTTATAACAAAACTAATTACATTTTACAGAATGTTTATAGTAAGTAGCTACTAAAGCTGTAATAGTAATAGCAATATTTGATATTATTATCTTGGGTAGGTAGAGTTCTGAAAAGCGACAATTCCACCTGTCCATTAATAGCAAGATAACACATTTCCTATGGATTTCCCCGGCAAATATTTTGACTGTATCTTTATTAGATGTTTTTGAGTAGGTAAGGTATGTCGTTATATTTATGTCGTGTCGTGTCTATTGATGAATGCAAAGTATTTAAGTCTGACTAATTGTGATGTCGTAAAAGAGTTAAACAGGATATTGTGTCAGATGCGTTTTTCTTCCAATTAGCACCTCCCTGGTTAAATCCTAAGATATTGATTAAGTTGCAAGAAAAATCATAAAGCATTTTTCTATTTAAGCACTTTGACACATCTTCTTGGGCTTAGTATTTAGTAGTTAGTTTAACTTGTCATAACTTTAAAATATTTTGTACATTGTTATACATACTTATACAGAATATTATTTCAGAAAATTTTAGTGTGGATATACAAGGTGTTAATATTCATAGAAATTGTATTTTTTGGAATTTTTAGGAAAAAAATGAAGTTTATAGATTTTCTTCCGGAGCTGTTGGTTCTTTCAATGGCCACAGATGCAGCCTTTTCTCAAAATATCAATAATCATCGAGACAGTCGACAATCGTCGGGGATAAATCAAAGACCTCAAGTTCTGCAACCTTCAAATTCGGGGTTCATTATCAGTCGAGCTCAGATCCCGTCGACGATTTCGTCGGGTAAGCCTCAATCTTCGAGAAATGTTGCAGGAAATTTTAATCCGAGTAACGAAGATAAACTGACGAGCGCTGATACTTCCTTCGGACTTGACTATCAAAATCAACCGATTCAAGGAAGATTCTTTTCCACTAGTGGAACAAACTTTTGGAACAACAATAATAGAGGATGGGGTTGGAATAATAATAATAATCAATGGAACGGTGGATATTGGAACAACAACAATGGTTGGAATCAAGGTATTCGCCCATCAGACTACATTTCTTCTGACTTTTGTTGCAACTCTTGCTCTCCTTTCGATTTCTCTTTGATGACCCAAAGATGCTGTTCATCCGGGTATTCTCAATGCTGTGCTGATTATGACTATTATTCCAAAATTCCTTTTAAATCTTTAGGAAATTACAATTATTATCGAAATAATTACTTGTACTCTTCTGGATATCAACCGTCGCAGTATTATAATTACAATAACTACGATGGCAATTACGGCGATCTCAGATATTATCCTTCCCTCTGGGGTAACATGTTTGCGCTTATTTTTTATGTTGAATTTGGCAATTTTCTATTACCAAATAATTATGTAAACTTACAGTAATTTTCTAACAGAAATGTACACTTTTGTATATTATCTTTGCCCAATTTTATCATTTTTCGTTCACCCAATCCAAATTAATGTATATAATAAGTTTGTAAGTACCTACTCACAAATATAATGTGTAAATGTATATAGTTATTTTGAAATTAATTTCTGGTAAAATGTACTTTCTCGCTGCTTTGTGCCCTGTTTCCTATTTACTGTATTGCTTATTCTACTCATCACAAGAATATCTACCCAAAGAATACAATGTATCCAGTACTGATACAAGTAGTGTCCTATTTCTAAATCTTATTATTTTTATCTAGAATTATACATACCTACTGCCTAATACTAATTATCATTTCAAGTGGTAAAATTACATCAACCATTTGATTGGTGTCATTGTGGCTTTTTAAAACTAAAAATTAATCATAAACAGAACAATTTTATTTAAAAATCTGGTTTAAATCATGCACCTGTGTTATACATCATAGGTTCCGTTGTGGGACAAAAGCCGGGATCTTGTGGACGACCAGTTCCTTATAATAGTTTCAACCAGAATCTCAATTCTGGCTATTATTTTGACCGTTCTGATGATGATGAGTCGAAAACAGTGCAAATTGTTGACACGAAAGCAATTCCTCCAAAATCNAAAACAGTGCAAATTGTTGACACGAAAGCAATTCCTCCAAAATCGAAACGAAACGTTCACGCAGCAGAAAGTAAAGTGGACAAAGATTCTGAGAGCAAGAAAATAGTGAAAAGAGGATATTCAAGTGGACCGACACCTTACTACCAAGGAGGAAGTTTTGGTGCTGGAGTTGGCTATTTAAGTGGCTACAGCCTACCTGGGTATAATAACAACAGATATCAATACAACAATCAGTACCTTGGCGGAGGAGGATATCACGGGGGTAATAGTGGAGGCTATTACGGAGGCGGTTTTCACGGAAGTAATGGAATTGGCTCCGGTTGGAACTCTAACACTGGAAGATACTGTTACAGAGATTACGACTGTCCAGGTGAATAATTGTCAATAAATTCATATTTGTTTATGGAATTTTTACAAAAGTTTTAATGCAAATGGAATATTTTTCATAGGAAACAAGAAATGTTGCGGCGGAATATGCACCACACCTGTTTATTTTGGATAATCATCTTCATGATTCAAAATGATTAATTGTCAATGGTAGTTTTATAACGAGTCTTATTTTTTTGTAGTAGGATTATATTAAATATTCATAGCGCAATTTTAAAGTAAATATTATACAGATAATGATTATATAGGGCATAGGGAACAGTCAGAATTTTGTTAGCCTACTTCGCATTAAAATGTGTTGGTGATATTGTACAAGAAATGTTGCGGCGGAATATGCACCACACCTGTTTATTTTGGATAATCATCTTCATGTTTCAAAATTATTAATTGTCAATGGTAGTTTTATAACGATCGAGTCTTATTTTTTTTGTAGTAGGATTATATTAAATATTCATAGCCCAATTTTAAATTAAATATTATACAGATAATGATTATATAGGGAACAGTCAGAATTTTGTTAGCCTACTTCGCATTAAAATGTGTTGGTGATATTGTGATGTGTGTAAAACTCCCGTTAGACTAAACATGGGAATGGGAAGTTGTAATAAATTCTACGAACGACTCTTGCAATGAATAATGATAAAATAATCATCTATGTATTCTTTCCCATAATATCCAATCCACTAATATCGATGCTATTTTCGTATCATACACAGAAATCTGTTGTCCAGAACATCACAGTTGTTATCACACAAACGAATTCGTCATCACGTGTTAGTGTATTAGTATACTTCTATATTAAACTTAATCATCATTAAAAAATAAATGGGATTGTTGCGTAAATGACTTATTTGATAAAGGATGGAAATATTTTATTTCTAGTTCTAAAAATACAAATCTGATACAAATACGGAACTAAAACCTGCATTCAATTGTGTAATGCAAAAATAAAACGTTTGC
>JABASI010003362.1:0-16738 GCA_019776505.1 Tomocerus nigrus
AGTGAGTAGATTCTCAGCAGACGTTTTCTGGCACAGTAGTTGAACAGAATCATGTTGGACGTGTAAAACATTAACAGAATCATGTTCAACTCTTTCGGTCGGGTGTATTATTACGTCCTAAGTGTAACAGTTGGGGCAATCTCTAGAGACACAGAGAAAAGTAGAGCAAAAAAGGCAATCAATATCAATATTTTTATTGTTTTAACTGCTTCGTTGCAATTATCCAGACTAAAAAACTTAGTCTAATCATCCAGCAACAAATCACTGTGTAATTAGAGGTAAAAAACAGACTGGATATTAAATTGCTTCACATGGACTTCCACAGACTTGGAGCAGTCAATTTTGTTGACGCATAAATCTGTCTTTATAATTTCACTTACCGATCATTTTTTCCAGAACGGTATGTGAAAAGTGACTAAAATTCGTTGTTTACAAAGACAGGTGCATTTAGGAACTATTAGAACACTAATTAGTGATTGGCTCAATTGTTGGTTGATCTCAGGTAGTTCTGAGTGAGCGGTGCATGAAACACGTGCAAATTATTTTCATATTCTGACGCATTCGATCTAATTTTGTTCTTTCCTGAGATTGTTGGGCTGGAACTATTGGCAGAAGGAGACAATGCTTGACATAAGTGCAAACAGCAATGCAGATAAATAAATAATTATACAATTGCAATGTACGTAGTATACGAACCGACTACCGACACGCAATAAACTAAAAACCACAATGAAAGCAAAACAACCAGGAAGGGCTGAACTCTTTTCTGATTTCATTTCACTATGTAAGTTGCCACACAGTGTGGAGATTTTTTAGTTCCCATTCTGCTAATGTGCGATCAGAGTACAAATTCAGACACCATTTTAATATACATGATATAATTCACACTTGACCGTAATTTAATATCCATAAACATAAATTTCCAGACACATACGGTCCTTAGTACGTAGGATAACTGCCTTCTACCTCTTTTGATAAGATCTGTTGCGCGTAATAGGCATTCTTCTATTTTAAGTTTATTGAGAATTTAATGGTCAAATTGTTCAGAAAATTACTGTGGTCTAAAGAATTTATGTGTTTCTGTGTGACACGGAGTTCTATAGTCACGTACTATGCATAACTCACAGATTTATAACTTAGATCTGTGATTTAGGATAGAGTGTGCGAAAAAGACATAAAATATTTAGTGTGATGATGCCGCATGTCGCCAATTATTTGCAAAGTTGCCGAGGAGCAGTCAAGTCAACAGATCTTGTAATATATTCACTTATTGCCAGATTAAGAATAACGTCATGTCCTTATAAAGACAAATCAGAATCAGTCAACCACAAATGAATGAATAAATGAACATTAAAAGAAAAGCATTGGAGGAATACACGACCAAGTATTACTAATGTCATTCTAATATATTCATTGGGCAATTAGATATTCTCAACAGGCTTTCTTTAACATGAGTCCCACGATTTCATGTCACTCCATTGTTTTATTATAGGTACATGCTACTATATGACTACTATATAGAATACCAATTCTCAGAGTAGGGGACACATTCTCAGATGTATAATTTTATTGTTAGCTTGACCAGTGGAAATCAATCTGATTGACAAAATAAAATGTCCTACGTACCTAATTATCAAAAATGCTGTAGTATCTTATCCCTTGTTATTTCGGCTAATGCGCATGCAGGATAAATACTTAGTTCTTGGCCCATAAGCAAGAAAAGAGCTAAGTTAGCAAGTATTTCTATTTAGTTGCTTGTACATAAGTACATGAGTACTTCACATGCTCCTTCTTATTCAATAGCTACTTGCTAAAACCAAAATATCTTTGACGTTTTTCTTAGGCCTCTACTGACTCGTGTGATGTGTGGACGATAATACAAGTACCTAATGCATGCATAATGTTGTAATGCATGTTATACATACCTATATAAATATTATAGTTACTTCGCTGTATGAGTTAACTTTTTTATCTACAGCCCTCCATGGAAATGCAGCATATAATTATGTGCTATATTTGTAGAGTAAAGTATAATGTATACATAACAGAACTAAATTGTTTAGTGCTAATCTATTGCTTGTATATAGTAAAGCGCAATGGAATGGAAATCCCTATTTTATTGAAAGGATAGGGAACAATGGCAGAAGCACGAGTGGAATACAATAGACAGAGATCAATACACAATTTTGCAGTTATTCACTCTAAGTATTATTAATGCAAGCATAATATAATCATCTAGCATCATATGACAAATGCGGTCATAAGCAGAAATCTAGGTAGTTAAATTACTATAGCCCAACGAGAATCAAAATGAGATATATATAAATATATAAGATGAATATTTCCAAAAAATAACAATAATATTTTTCCTGTTTGCCTAACTAGCAAACAAATAAAATATTTTTACTTTGCGTATGAGGCAGTGTTATCTCATTCCTTGAACTTAATTAGTGCGAAAATTATTTAAAATTTTGCATAGGTATATATGTGAATTACGAGTATCATGCGTGTGTCTGCATTAATTATTACTATAAATAAATGAAGTGGATCGGTGAAGTTATAATAATTCATTATTTGACCAGCAGCATAGTTGAATCAGATGCATCTGTGGAAATGTTCTGGAAGACTCTTTTCGAAGTACTTGTACCTACATTTACATATTTCACTGGAATGGACTTCGTCATAAACTTTTTACAAGTTCATGATGGCATGCTCGTTTTGAATTTCTCTACTCACTTCCTTAAATACAGCAGTTAGCAGTTACAGTTGGATTGCATGCAACCTCTATACTATCATTCTCTCTATCTCTCCACAGCTGTCCTCATTAATAACGATGCAATATGCACCTATACAAGTAATACAACTCTTACTTTCAATTTTTCTGTTTTCTTAACAGCAATGATAAAATTTCCTCCAGTCAGAAGCTAAAGACCAAAACACAAAATCACCTACATATTTACCATTTACCTGACTTACTGAACTACCTACATATCTTAGCGTATTATGCACTGCAATATTATTATTATCTAAAACTATTTTTTGCTAGATATTTGAGTATTTGGTGTGCATGTCAGGACGCAGTAGCAAGCAAATCCTATAATATCCGTACAAGCTAGTAGCTAGAGTACATAGTAGACATGTGCATGTAGTAGAGCTAGTGCAACTGACCACAATTATTGCAATGCATGCGAAACAAGTAAAACTGCTTATTTTTTAAAAAGAGCAAGAAACACCTCTACCCTTCGTTTTGCATTCGTATGGAGTGAATTGTCTGAAAGGAAAAGAATCTGTAGGCACATAACGATATTATTTATTTACCTCCAGCTTGACAGGAGTAATGCATATAAATTGGATTTCTTTTGAATTAAATAATGTTATAAAATGAATGTATGTAATCCAGGATAATGTGCTTTACGACTTTTCTTGCTTCGAGGCTCATTAAGGAAAATCTCATTCACTTTATTCCATACAACAGAGTTTTATTGTTTCGTTCATTTATTTCACTTTACCACATTTACTTACTGTACCCTGTGCAATTCAAGATTAAAGTACAACACTATGTTGTAATTACTAAGAGCTGGATCACTTGAACAACCTTTTTAAGCGAATAATATCATTACGGAATAAAACAAAGACACAATTAGCGTAATTCTAATAAATTGAACTCTAATATAAGTACGTTGCTGAACAGTACGGAATTGCATTGTAGAATTACTTTTGTTATGTAAATTCCAATGAGCACAGGTGCATTATGCCTACACGCTGTGAGTTGGTAGGAACAGACTCTTTAAGTCGTTATTATTTATATGGATTTGTAAAGAGTAATGCAATTTACGATATGGTCATGAAAATGTATAAAATTAGAGAACAACCAAGGTTCGTCATCGCGTCAATGCAACTCTATCCACATCACAACAGATACACACACTTCTCACATGCAACATAAACATAGTTAAGCTGTAAATTCCTTTAGATGCAAACAACTGACTATGCAAAACTCACTTATTCAGACAAAAAGTTTCAGAAAAGCAAAAAATTCATGGCTTAAATACAAATGCATTTTCTACTCGTTTTATATTTATTTACTAAACATAAAC
The DNA here is from genome assembly GCA_019776505.1 of Tomocerus nigrus. NCBI lineage: Eukaryota > Metazoa > Arthropoda > Collembola > Entomobryomorpha > Tomoceridae > Tomocerus > Tomocerus nigrus. The sequence goes on from JABASI010003362.1 coordinate 4,098, forward strand.
CCATTAAGTATTGTTAGGTGCATGTGTAAACACCAATAACAAAACTCCTACTGTCCAACAAACAAATACTTACTACAAATACTTATGAGACTCTTTGAAAATAACTTTACACTCACTAGTGTTTATTTGTTTGTATTTTCTGTCCATTTGAGCTGAACAACATGAGGCAGCTATTAAAGTGCACTCTGCAACTACGAGCTTCTTAATGCAAGGAAGATGCGCTAAAGCAAACGGGACAACCCAATTTGGCTTGCTCTACAATCCCTTGTCAGTAACTTAGCATAATTATAATGACAGGTACCGCCTGAATTTGTAGGTACTCCTCTTGTACAATGTAAACCTTTAAATTATTATGCCAACAAATTTTATGTTACTGTTGTTGCTATTTGCTGGATTTGCTATATAGATAGGTACATATTTATTCCTCTCATGGTCCTAAAAGTATCGTTTTAGAATCACTTCTCCAAAATAAAAGTTATCGAAACACGAGATGCTTGTATTTAGTAAATTAATACTTTTGCATACTTACTGAATTGATGAAATGATAAAATTATTTTTACTCTAGGATTTACATGCCTAAAGTCATGTGGAAACAATATTTATAGTATTCAGCTTTCCAGATTTTGCATCGACATCCTCCGGTCATCATGGAAAGACTTATAGGCCTAAAATCGTCAATGGAAAGAATGTAGGCTTTAATATTTTCTGAAAAATTCCCCCCGCCTTGGGGATTCAGGGAAATTTTTATTTCGACAAAAATTGCTGAGTCGATTGGCACCGGTTCAATCCTCTATCTAACAGGTTTTGAAATATTTCCAATGCAATGGTGCTGCTTTTTGATCTCATAATTGACAAAACTACGATGTCAACGCACGATGCACCATATCTATTTCTTCTATTTTAGAAAAAAACTTCCATATTGTTTGGACAAACGGTTTGGCTGTATTTTTGTCGGAAAATTCAATTCTTTTCTCAAACTTCCCACGATTTTCAAAACAAAATTGACGGTCATAGCCTTTCTATTGACAATTGAGATATATGCTCAGTAAGTAATTTTCATACTGATCCGAGAGGGTCGATGTAAAAAAAATCTTGAAAGCGGACTTAGAAGCGCATACTTATTTAGGTTATCCGTTGATGTTTATTTGCACGTTTATGAGGCATAGTTTGAATGCTAAATGGCATTATTTAAACCTTTTTCACGGATTTTGAAGTGAATTTAGGTAAACTTTGAATTGAAGCTCAACTAACCGTGAAATAAGTCAATGTTTGCTTTTTGCCATTTGTTTTGTTAAAATGTGAGTGATTGTGGGTTTTGAGTGATGAATCGATTTAGGGTTTTGGGTTACCTTTACTAGTTCTGAATAGGAATGTCTTATGTCTTACATTGACACTAGTTTCGTTTGTTTGCTTTAGTCTACTGTTAATTTGGCAGGTATTGTAGGCATTGTGTGGAAAATACGTGCTGTTTGGGTGCATGCATATACATTGATTATAATGTCAATGATGATGTAAGGTATGGTACGTACATGGAGATGAATAAGGATTTGGGATTGTCAAATTAGCATAGAAATCGTAACAGGAGTTAGTTGTTTCCATTGTGTCTTGTGTGTAAATAAACATTGAAAATAAACAGGAATGGTTTTAGAATGATAAATAAAAGGTAAAAAAAGAGTGAGAGTGTCATGTGAAGCAAATGAAACTAAAGGCGAAGACATAGCATTGGTCTTATGGGATGTGAGGGAGAAACATGTTTGTTTATGTTGGACAGAAAATCAAAGTTGTCTGTCTACCTTTGAACAAATTCACATCGTCACATCACAACACATTAGAACATCTTATTACAATATCAAATGTCATCATTGAGCTCAGCTGAAGTGACAATGATCAGAAGGACGTTTTCCCTACTCTTTATCTTTTAATAGAAAGTGGCATATACATATGCACAGTCTAATGCTCTCTTCTAATATAGCAGTGAACAAAACTGTAGACAAGACCAGCACTGTCAAGGGACACACAACACACTCGTCTTTGATTACTGCATGTGCTTTATGTGTGTAAAAGCACAGTCTCTGCTAAGGTTCTTGTGGGAGCCATGCAAACATTTTTGTGTCAACTCGCATTATTTTCTAAAGTTGAGCTGACTTTTAATTTTTCTGGTTTTGATGGATGGTTAATCGCCCACTTGGCATTTAACAAACTCTTTTACCTTTATATTTGTCCCTTATGGATTCATACACACAAAGTACACCTAGTCACACACACACACTTGCTATTATCACTCTGCTATCCATTAGAATTATAATCTAAAGAAATTCCCCTCTGTTCATTACAGATTTGGCATTGTCGCTAAGTCCCATTTCCAAAATTACCTATTCTTTGCTGTTGATCTTGCTAGCTTTGCTTTGACTTGACTCACCAATAAATTATCACATCATTGTCACTTGTGCAAAGAATTATGGCTGAATGAAGCACAGTAGCTGACTTGGCCTGTGGAAATAAGTAGCTGTTGTGGTTTGGCTTGGCATGCCTTGTAACCTTAGCTTTTATTGATATTATTATCTATGTGCCTACTGACAGTTAGTATTAGGTACAAGAACGAAGTGGGAAATCCTTTACATAACTGCCACATCAATTCCTACATTATAACTCACTCTGTATAATAGTCAATGCAGTTAAAGATTAGAGGCAGACCACGAAATATGCGGATGTTTTATTAGCAATTCACAATAAATGTGAAATATCATTGAGAATGTAAACATTCCAAAGGCAAGCCAAAAGCATATAATATGACAACATTTGACAATTTTACTTCCATTATTGACAAATTGATGACTCCTTTGTATCTCTCATTCTATAGTTGACACTCGTTTCGCTTTTATTCTGTTTTCGATGAACTTGCTCTGAAGTACACTGCACAGCGGAGATTTATTTATGTGTCCGTGTTGACGGAATCAAATAATAAAAATGTGGAAATGAAATTTGGCTTGAGTTTAATGTCGCATTTGGCTATTAGTCAAATCATTCCATTAGATTAGCTATAGCTTAGTGGGTTTAACCATTTCAATTTGATTTAATGGCAGTAAATAAACTTTGAAAAGTCATTAGCATTTGAGATGGAGGGAAATATGCGTTACGTTGATTTTATTCCATTGTGCTGTTCTATGGGGATGATTGGCGTGACGTTCAGTCTATTGAGTCCATTGAAGTGTGTAAGGTCATCTCGGTGACAAAAGTGAGGATTTCTTTGTTAGGCGATAGACATTATCTATAGGTGCTAATCGCTGCAGTCACTATACCTGCACTTAATCTATACCTACATGGCAGTTTGTCTATATAGCCAATTATGCCGTAATGTGATGTACTCATACTGTAGAAGTGGCTCAGGATTTTAGTCAACCTAAAATTAGCATTTAATGGCTCTCTTGTGGTTCGCTATAATTTTATTTTATTGATTTGACACTGCACTTGTATTACATTCTACGGTTCGTGCATGAGGGAAATGGTACAATAGACTCAGATGAAATACTTTTGTCACTGGTGTCATTTACAACAATGTAACAGGTACATCTTAAGCGTAAAACACATTTAAACACTTAGCAGCAATAAAATGGAATAATAATAACTACGAAGTTTTATGACGACAAATGACTGAAATGACACATGGAACGTATTAGTAAAATATCTAATGGCTTTTATTGCAGGGAGAGGTAATATAAATGGTAAAGTAATTCGCTGAGACATAGACAAGATAAACTAGCGTCAACAAATCAGTAGGCCAATTACTTTATTATCTACATAACTATTCTCAGATTATGAATAGAGAATAGACATGTCTTAGTAATGTCTTTTATGAGAGTGAGAGCCAAGAGAGGCCAAAATGTAAAATAAAAGTGTGATGGATGGTGTTGTGATTGGATCATAACATAATAAGAGCAATGCACTAATGAGAGGAGGCAGATTAATAGTGTGAGGTTAAAAGTGCTTAATATCTATACTTAAATAACAAGAGATACTTTACAACAATAAAAACCGTTATTCAAGTATGAAAAATTATACTGATAGTGGTCAAGAATAATATGAAGTATCTGTCCTGTCTTTTACGTGTAGGTGTATGAAGGAAATCTATTTCATGCCACCTGTAAGATTATGGCAAGAATATTGCTGTGAGACTAAGTCATAATGAAATATGAAACCTTATTTGTAACCATCTACTTGATACCAATGAAATTGTACTTATTTGGATACTATGTTTGGACGACTTAATGCATGTTTTGCATTGTTGTAGCTGAATGGTTTGGAATTGCATAACAATTCTCTTTATGACCATCAATTTGATTAAATATGCGACTGGCAAACGTATAGGATGCATATTAACAATAAAAAATAGACGGGATCTACTCCATATGACACAAGACAGGTAAATTCTTCTAGTAATTTACCTCTGAGTGTTTTGTACTGGATATTATTCACACATAAAATTATCGTATCTCTATTATTGTGACAAGCTGAATTATGCATATGCGCAGATTTTGCACAATCCAATAGGTACACAGGTAATGAACTGAATAGACAGATAGTATCAGTTTCGCTATGCTAATTTTGACAAAGTGCTATAAATAGTAAAGCATTGGTTCAATAATCAAATTGAAACGAGGCAACATTGAAACTGAGTGAATTGAGCTTGACTTTGGCTAGCAGTTAGTAGCATAGCAGTGCAGTAGTAGGTGAATTTTAATAGTGTTTGTACACACTGGCAGAAATAAATAGAAGTAAAGGATCTATCTATCTAGCTTGGACGTAAACACATCCACCCAACAAGCGAGCTTTGTAATGGCATGTTTGGCTCTGTTCAAGTGGATTCTGTATACAAAGTATGAAATTGAAAACGAAAAACGTCGTGACTTATGGGAAAATGTATTTCTTTGTGGAAAAATGAGAGTTTTCAGGGTCTTTCTTTTGTGAGTTGAGTTTGAGTTGATGTTGGCACTTTGGCTGGCACAGCACTCCATAATAAAATCGAGTAAACTATACCTACCTTCAAAATACATTCCAATTGACAAAGGTCACTCCATCCCTTCTGCTTGCATTGCATTGCATTCCACAGAATAATAATAATAATAATAATAGTATCTATCCCTATCTCACAGCAAGAACATTTTAATTCATTACCTTATTCAAATTCTGCATTTACTTATCATATTTGTGCACAGTTATATTTTAAGTACAAACTTATTATTTTATACAAAGTTAGTATCTTCGTCTAATGATTTTGTGTTTCGTATTGTGACTGGGATTTGCTTGTGGCGAATTGAACTTTGTAGCAGTGAGTGTATATTTAAGTAGCAGGATATTTAATTCTTTGATGTTAATGTGCTATATTGTGATTGGGCAATTTAGAGAAATTCATTAGGGAAGAGCAATAAAACATTTTCAGTATTTACTCGTATCCCTCGTATGCTTGATCATGCATTGTGCGTGTGCACGTAAGAATTTCTTTTAATGAGACAAGATTTAGTACTGCAATAACGGTACTTATAAGACAATGCAATTAACTGAGGGATGCCTATGTAATGTAGAGATAATAAGGGAAATAAGTTATCTCTAGTTGTTGGGATGTGATATTGATTGAAGCTGCAAGTGAGGTCTTGCCATAAACGTGTAATAATTTACACCTATCATTTTGGTTAGCCATGATGTAGCGGATTTCCAATGAAATCGTTTCCATTTACATTAAAGTATCAAGCAGCAAATACGCTCAACTAACTCACACTACTCGCGTGCAAATCAATTGTTGATTTATTGAGTGTGACTTGACTTTGGTTTTATTGGCAATTGCTTTTCTTGCCTTTGATTTGGCAAAGAATGTTAGCATTCTCATATGATTCATGCATTGCATTGTTTATGTGGAGAGCCAATAAAAGATGGTCCGTATTACATAAGATAGGGAAGTGTGTACTTGAGATCTTGAAATTAAAATATAAACTAAAGGTATTTATGCATTATTGGTGCCCACACGAAAAAGCCACTCTGCTTAATACAACTCAGCTTAGTGCTCATAATTTATGTTCGTATTTACTCTAACTGTTCTAAGAACCTCGTGGGGCACATAACTGTTAATATTCAACTTGCCAATGATTGAGATTGAAGGAACAGAATGCGCAAGTGATGTGCATAGCGTACAGAGAGATTTCTAAAAGTAACAAGGTACTTACATACGCTTGGAATTAAGATAATTAGTTAATATTCCTTCTCGCGCAAAACATCCACGCACTTACACGTTGTTATTGTAAGCTGAAAGTTAAGTCTAGTTAGCCTAGCTTTAATTAGCACTCAATAACATTACAACCATTATTACACACTTGGTGGGCTTATTCTTGACATGCCGATGAGTACTCACCAACTTGCTCTTGTCCTCTTAACTACCAACTCATTCAGAATAATTAGCTATCTTTATAGCATACCTAATGACATAAGTTAGTGCACTGAAAACATACTCACTACTACAAACACAAATTATTTTTTAAAAAAACGTATTACTAATATCCCTATAAGTATATACTTCCACATTTATGCTTAATACATTAATATAGTATATATAGATATCTTTAATTTATAGTAGTCTGAATAGATTTAAGGTGAGTTGCACAAAACTGCTGCTAATTTTTCAGTACATTTAGTGGTGAGTGGATAGTAGCCTATAGTAGCATGTGTATAAGATAATTTTTAATGTAGTAGTAAGTGGGAGCAGAATGCGAACATAGTTAGCAGATGTACTTGTGCATGATCAGCTTGTGATTTCAAGTTATTCGTACGTGAAAAGACTTTCAGCGCATTTAACTCGGTAACTCACGGACTTATTAGCTCTATTATGTCTCACGTTGTTCAACCAACTCATCACATCTCTAACTAACTACTGGCAATCACTCTTATCCCAAAGAGCTCCCAGAATTCAATATTTCTGAGAATGACACAGTGAGACTATACGTGTGTATTAAATATAATATGCACGTATATATATATTGGTTATAGATATAAATGACAGCTGAATGAGATGAGCAGGTGAAGACAGGTTGCTTTGCTATAAGTCGCTTCATTTCATATCACAGCTAATTATTTATTTTGAAATAGAAAGAAGCAATTAAAGAGATAATCACTTAAAGGTCCATGTAATGTTATTAGTTGCATTTACATTTGGATGTATTTTTCCTAAATTACCCAATTTACCCTTTCATTACCAACGACATGCACTTGCTTGCGTCCATTAAAGATGCTTAGGCTCCAAATGACTTTTCTGCAGTCTTCACGAATTTTAGGCAGATTTTAGCACATGTGGTGACTGTCTGTCTTCTATCTGTCTTTGGACTGTAGGCAAGATTTACTATACGGCAGTTATTTCAGTTTTATGGCTAGTGTAGCTAGACTACTATTGTATTATTGTACTTAGCGTGAAAAATTGGCGTCCAAAACAACTTTGGTGTGGTAGGTACCTACTTTCTTCATGTCTTTATTATTAACATTAATATAATCCAAATCACAAATATTATAAAGCTGCCCTTGGCCAAAATGTACAATGTTCCTTCAACTCACTTCTTGTAGAAGGCACAAAGTAGGTACCTAGCACATTATTAACAAACTTTAAAATTCATTTAAAAACTGTCATTCTCACAGAAGTTGAAAATGAAATGCAAATAATGCATTTAATATTATTATTATTATAAGTATGCATGCAAAATACAAGGATTACATGTCGCAGATTGAAATGACTAAATGACACGGCTAGACAATAGACACAAACGACTTGAGCATATTATTATTTTTTATAGTAAAGATATTTATTTTCTGTGGTAATTGCTGATAAGTCCCTTAATTTAGCTTCCATTCTCTAACATTCACAACATTTAATATTTACCTACCCTGGAACTATTTAGGTTAATCAATATTGTGATGTCTCAGGAAGGAAAACTAATTATTTAAATATTCATTTTCTGTAAAACATTTTCTGAAAATGTAAACTTATGTTTCACTAAGGATGGCAATATAGGAATTTGAAGATTTAAAATGACACAAATAGTGTTCCACTTTAAAATGATGAGATTGGCACAACGATGATGATGGGAAGTGTTGGATAGTTGGATCATGTCATGTAATGAATCTGTGGATTCTATTGGTAGAGTTCCTTATAATTATGTTCTTCAAGTAGTCTAGATCATGTGATTATGTAATGTATAGTAAAGACCTTTAGGTTATTTCGTTGTGTCGGTATCTTTCATTGTCCTAAACCTCTGTGTCATTGTTTCTTAGCTTTTTCCTGAAATTACTTACAAATGAAGCGAATCCAAGGTCCAATTATTGATCGTTGTGCATATTAGTCTGAGATTCGTGATGAATACGAGGCTGATCTTTTTCAACAGACGTCGGTAGAGAAACTACTTAGTGTTAAATCCTATTGTTTCTTGCTGCATATGCTGACAGTCATAGACAGCGAAATAATTCGCTGTTCTTGATTGCACGAGGTTTGCATTCATGCATATTGTTTCATCTTATGTAAAGTGTAATATTATTTAACTCCTGATGTGTCTGCACATGGAATTGAAATGCTTCTACTCTCCTGCTGCTACTCTTGTTACGTTAAGAAATTGTTATTGTTAACACCTGAATTTCGATTTAAGTTTTTTGCAATTGAATTGATGAAATATTTCAAATTATTACGTCGGTAGTCTGCTGTCTCTCAGTTTGCATCATGAAAGAAAAAATGGATAAGGTACACCTGCACTGACTACGCGTATCGCGTCCATAAATATTTACTCATGTAAAAGAAATAATTGAAGATCAAGGTAGGTGGAAAAGAAGCATTTGAAAAGTTACACTAATAAAAATTAGATTGCATATTCTTTGACTTGAATTAAGTTAGGTAGAAGATTCATCAGTCTTCATTAATAATCTTGGGATAGGCACTTACTTATATCCTTTCTTTTCGTGCATCTAATATTCTCACTGTCGGTAAATTATGAGCCAGAGGCTACCTGAATGAAGAGACCAGGATATGTCAGCCAGGAAGATATGTACCCTGCTAGTTATAAAAACTCTCAGATAACCACTTCAATTTACAAATGAACAAACAAGGAATTTTCCTCATTGTAAGACAGCGAATGCGTCGCTGTGCTGCATTGACCAACGCTTAAAAGTAGTTTCATCTCAATCTCAAAGTAGATCAGGTTTCTGTGCATAATTTCTTACAGTTTGATAGAAGCTAAAGAATCGCTTACTGCATGATCGTGTGAGTATAAATATTATGAAAACTCGAAAAAGAAAACTTATTGGTATAATAAGATGTCAGAAAAAACAATGCAACTGATTGAACAGGATTGTCTACCTAATCCTAAGTGCATGTTGTTGTTTGATCAGGATTAGCACCAAGTCCACTTAATCAGATCGAGAGTGCTAACGATAACCTTTCGTCGCTTACTCCTTCACACCTTTCATTGCGCTGGCTATTTTTCTGCACTAACAATAAGTTCGTTCCTCTCAATTAACATTCGATTCTGCATATTAATGAGTTCATAAAATTTACATAACTGTAAAGTAAACGCTATTGTAGATGCCGATAAGAACGTAGGAAGTCATAAACCTTATTTTCTCTCTCTCTCTCCGTTAACTGTACTAAACCTTTAAATATGAAACTCATTTTCATCGACCTTAGTGAGTCGACCAACAATTAACGACACCATAAACTTATTTTTATCGGTATGAGTAGTTACTAGTTACTAGTTACTTTTAGTTTTAGTCTACTTCTTGTGATGATATTATCAGTAATACAGTGAAGAGTTTGTATTTTTGCCAGCTTTTGCTGTTTCCCTGAGTTGTTTTGACTTTTTCTTTGTAAATATGTACACAAGTATCAGTTATTGCATAATTGAATTATTTTACGAGCATTTCCCAGACTAACATAACGTGGGAAGAAATACCATTGAAGCATATCTGTATAGTGTATATGTGCACTAATGTCATTTTAATATTCATAGTATTACTCGACAAATGTATTTCACTTACATTTTTTGTAACTTTGTGAGGGAAGTTTGCCGATTCAGTAGTAAATACTTTAATTGAGTTGTATTATTTGCTTATTCAATGAGCTGACAGCTAATTGTTTGCTGTCGACGCGAGACATTAGTATTTTAATATTCACATATGCTACCTACACGTCAATACCTATAGTGCATAACAATATTTTACTGATTCCCAAGCAAGTAGAGCGGAATATCTGTAAGGGCATACACAGTCAACATTTTATTATTGAAAGTGAAAGAAATAGAAATAAATAATTCTCATGCATTTATATCATATGCATCGCAGTGCAGCAAATTAATACTCTTTCATAGACAACACTTACACTTGCATGAAGTACAATGCCCATTAGTTAATCCAGCTAATGCATTTACGAAAACCATTAAAATGTTGTACTTAGGCATTCATGCGTCCAATAATGCGACATTTTTTGTAAGATTGGTATCATTCAAGATTGGATTTATTTAATTATGTGCCCATATTTAAGGTACAGATTTATTTCGTATATAATTATATGTAGTATGAATAAACAATTATGCAATAATAAGGACCGAAATTTCATATTTTAGGTACGTGTAGGCATCATTGTCATTGTCAATGCAGGGAGGGATCCAGTTTATGTAGTATGGAGCTATCAGGTCTATTTAAGAATGCAATTAGAGAATTTATGTGTAGGGTAGTGATGGAATATGTAATTAGAGTCAGTCAGTACCTCACTCACTGCAATTAAGTAGAACTAGTAGACCAGAATTGATACGCCTTCAGTAAAAAGAGATCTTGAAAATGCTAGTGCCGAATATGTTCATGTAGTAACATATCCAAGATGCACAATTATCTGTAAAAACTTGAACAATTATGCACTTGTGAATTGATTAAATAATAATTCTATTAAAAATTCAGTAGTTTTTAATAGATTATGTAAGGATTGTCATATTGCATAAGAGCTAATGTTTATCATTTAGTTGTGCACTTAAGTGGAGTGAAGGATAGCATCTGCATAATGTGCTCAAGTATAGTGGATGATCTGGTAAAGTCCAGTCAACACATCCACGAGGATTTTGAGGGGCAGACCACGCCAATGTCCAATAGATTACATAATGAACAGAATGCACAGTCAAATGAGCAACGAGAGCGTTCTTGTATTTTTGCTGTTAAATGGAAGGGATGAAGTGATGTGGATTGGATGTGATGCTGCCCTTGATATTTTTTATGCAGAGGGATATCTTCTCTATTACTAAATATTTAAATAGGGAACTTGTGTCTTTCTGTGTACCACTACCCTACTCTGTGTGTGTTAGCTATATACGCTCATAATTAGCATGTCTATTTACATGTAGGTACATATGCAGATGAATACTTCGCTTTTACTCTATACCTTTTTGGCGAGATATAAAATTAAATATTAGCACAAGTTATAAAGCTCTGTGCTATAAGCATAGCTGTCAGAGCTGCTTTATTATCTTATTGTATTTAAATAAGATACAAAATTGCCTACAATACAACTGCAACCAAGTCGTACATACTACATGGAACTATGGTCGGTCGGAAAACCTTATTGTTTAAATTAATTTTTGCATAATAAACGATGAAAAGTACAAGAAGTACAACCACAAGACAACAGCTTAAAGGTTTCAATTGAATTTGCTGTGATGTGACTTGGCACTTGGCATACTGTGGCATTTGGATCATTTATCCTTACTTTGGAGCCAGACTGACTGAACATCTCTCCTTCTCTTCTACCTGCCTGCCCCATACACCACCATGTGATAGAGACGCTCTCTGCATTCTCATTGCTCATTTTATAATTCTTGTATGCAAATATTATTAATATTATCTCTGAGCGGACCTGCAGACTTATCTTAATTATTTACTTTTGATCAATTATTTTATATCGACAACAACAACTCTGCCAATTGCTACATAAATTATTACTGCTACACCATTTCTCACTGCCTTCAGATTTACAGAGAAACATTTATTATGTTATGTGCAGCTATATAATTCTATCCCAAATTCCTATGATATAATATGACCATGATTCCCGGATTAAGTACAATAAGAGTACTACCTAATTCAAGTATTTTATTTTTATTCCATTCTATTGATGATTATATTTTATTATATATCCACAGAGCAGACTGCAGATTTTATTTTGCTGGCCATATATTTATTTTGTTCTTCCAAAGCATCAGATTTAAAGTCTACAAAACATTTGTAATTTGATTTTGTACTGATTTATTGCATTGTTTAATTTTAAGAAGTAAAATGTCCGCAAGTGGGAAAACATCAATTTTGTGGATATGAGGCGATTATATGAAAAATAAGTTAAAACAAAGCAAAATTCTAAGTCCTGGAAAGTGTATGTGCATTAAAGTGGCCCGTAAATTACGACATATTTTTAGTTTAGGACTTATATATTCGATTCAGAATTACACTTATAGACTCCACTCAGACTTATATTGTTGTACAGAATTACAGAACGATGCAGCAAGTTTGCACTGTAGGAGGAATTATGGCAAAAATGTAATATTTTATTATTATATATAAAGTACATAAGTCGAAAACCATGTCAA
>JABASI010003363.1:0-16737 GCA_019776505.1 Tomocerus nigrus
CTTACCGTAATAAATAGAAGTAGTAAATAGTAGTTAGTGACTGTGGGTTCATAATTCCTAATGTTACTTGTCAAGAAGGGTTAGCCATTTGGTTTAGTAGTGTGGTTTGAGCTTATTTTTCCAGGGTTTATATTTATAACATAAAAATACTGTTTGTAGAACTTCCTGAAGTCTTCTTAGTTTTAGTATGTACTAGCAGTAGTGCGATAATGAAAACCTTGACTGTCTTTATGGGTTTATACATAATTTCACAAAATAGTCAGTTTTGGCGTAGGAATTAAAAATCGTTACAAAATTGCTTGCTCTTTATGCACGTCGAGTCTGCTGCACAATAATTGTTCTCATTATGTAATCTTATCTACTAAAAGTTGCTAAATCCGAATTCATTGTCTTGGACATACATAGAATTATATTTTTGCACTTTTGTAATGTGTAGTTGTGTAGATTGTAGAAAATCTAATTATAGCTGCATTTTCGCTACTGGATGTTTGTTTATGTTAATTGTAGTGAGTTTTGCACTGCTTAACATACTAAATACGTTATAGAATACGTAAACGTATAAGTTCTTTGGAATGAGCATGATGACGTATCGTTTTCTCTTTATTTTTATTTGAATTCCATGTGGATGTTAACATCTACGAATGTAAACTACTGAAACTGAAACCCATCTAAAGCAGACAAGTGGAAGAATTGAAAGGGAGACTGACTCAGAACAAGAGCATTTTCGTAAACGTGCAACTTCCAGCATCAAGAAGCATCCCACTCTTTTATGTGGCGCAGATCGTGCTGGTAGTCCTGAAACATCGGAACTTTTGCAGCCTGTTCCTCCTAATGAAATTCCTCTGCGGACTATCAGTCAGAATGTATGGCTTTTTGGTAGACGCTCGGTTGTTTTGTTGATATACAAATCTATAATATTTCGCGAAAATGAACAAGTATATTTATGTGATTTAAACATTAGCCGATAGTTTTAGTACTTGTTAGGATTAGTCATTCCAAGTTGCTACTGTCAGTAATAAGTAAAGGTGTTGTAAGTATGTAGCTCTTCTAGTTATTTGTTGAGAAATGTTATTGTGACTGTTCAGTAGTTAAGTAGTCCGTAGAGTAAGTCTGTGTTTGGGGGATGACGTCAAGGATGAGGGAATAATATGTACGTACGCTATGAGGAAGCAAAAAAGTAGCCGCCACTTTGGTGTAAAAAATATTCATGAGAACGGAGAAGTGTAAGAGAGGGTATGACCTTGTCAAGATTCTGTTCATCTAATCAGTATGATCTAATATAGAGAATCGGTTGTTCAGATTCAGAACATGGTTGTAGTAAGTATTTGCCTAAGAAATTGCATCCTGATAAAGAAGTATAAATCTCGGAGATGTTTTTGGCAAAATGCCAAGTCGGCAATTGAGTGCGACTTTTGGAAAGACAGAATGAGAAAATGGAGTGTGAAAAGAAGAAAGAAGTTGAATGCTTCCAGACATGTTCTCTTTGTAAAACGGCAATGGAAAATAAGATAATAATCGAATTTTTGATTGTGAATTGGATTTCAGGCGTTATCACCAGTCGATTTCTCGAACAATCCCTATTTTGAACCGAAATTCCGATTTTACGACCAGTCACTGTACGATGCCGTTCGGAATGGGGATAGTGACGTTCATATGTTTTTCAGACATTTGGCCATTTGCCACACTGTGATGGCAGAAGAGAGAACGGGTACTTTACTTAAGCAGAATTTAGTGTGTAGTTTGTTGAGCTAGAGCTTGCTTTGCAGTTAAATGCCGACTGTGTACAGAGTACAGAGTATTTGCTAAAAATCCTCAATACACTACCAATGAGCTTATGCAAAAAGAGTACAAAGAAAATGCAAAAGTTCCCTTCCCCTTTGTATCTTTTCTTTCCTTTTTTGGCCTGGTCATAGGATGCCTACCATTTGATAAATGTCAGTGAGCTCATTCTGATGACTCCTACTACTAAGGCCTTTCTGAATCAGATTCACTACCAGTCACCTCGATTGCAATTTCCTCTTTTGTGTAGTATAAACATTATTCCTTTTTATTGCTGCCCAACCCTTCCTCCTGCTCATATGTACTTGCACCGAATGCACAACTGCATTGCAATTTTGCCAAATAATCGCAGTAATCCTTGTAGGATGATTCTTATGAAAATCTTTGATTTCTTTTGTAGGAACTTTGGAATACCAAGCTCAGTCTCCTGATGAAAATGCTCTTGTGTCTGCGGCCCGGAACTTCGAGTTTGTTTTCAAGGAAAGAGCTCCGGACAGTATAACTATAACTGCAATGGGCCAGGAAGAGACTTATGATTTGCTCTGCATTCTGGATTTTAATAACGTCCGCAAACGAATGTCTGTCGTGGTTCAGCATGCGAATAAAATTTTACTCCTCTGCAAAGGAGCTGACTCGATTATTTATGAGCGCCTTGAGATGGGCAGTGAAGATCTCAAATCTAGAACCCAGGAACACCTCAATGTATGCATAAATGTCAAGTGTGTGAATGTTCGCCCAGAAACAAGAATGCATGTGATTGGTGAAACTCTATTTGATGCATGTTTTCTAGAAATTTGCTGGGGAAGGATTGAGGACTCTTGTATTAGCCGTTAAGGAGCTGACGCCCGAGTATTTCGAAGACTGGAAACGACGCCACCATGAAGCTGCCACGTCCATGAGCAACCGAGAAGAAAAACTGGATGCCATTTACGAAGAAATGGAGCGTGACATGAAATTAATTGGGGCAACTGCGATTGAGGACAAATTGCAGGATGGTGTTCCTGCGTGTATTGCTAACTTAATATTGGCCAACATTAAGATATGGGTATTGACGGGAGATAAGCAAGGTTATAAGATACTACTATCATAAGACAAACTTATTTCTCAATTTCCTTGAAAGTATTCTATGGAAAGTCTAAGTGGAAATTCAATATTCCATGTATTCCTGTTCTTTAGAAACTGCTATCAATATCGGATATTCTTGTCAGTTGCTGACAGATGAGATGAACGATATTTTTATTGTTGACTCTTCTTCATTTGAGGATGTAAGTTCTATTAAGTTATTCTGTTACCGATCCGCTTTTAGTTTATTACGTCCTTTAGTCTGGTGACGACTCAGATGTTTGTATCTATTTAATTTAATTTGTAATTTACTTTGAACGTGGTTTTCTAGGTAAAGTCTCAGTTATTAAGTTTTCTGGATGCTATGCAAAAGGGTTCTTGTGCCCCAGTGGAAAATCAAAGAATCGGGGATGTTAGTATGGTGACATTTAGTGAGTCTGAATATGGTCCTGGTTACCATCCGGGCGACTGTGACAGTTCTCATGACCCTGAAGGTAATGGTGGCTATGCAGTCATTATTAATGGTCATTCACTGGTCCATGCACTGCATCCTCAACTGGAACAACTGTTTCTGGATTTGGCATCACAGTGTAAGTGTACACTTTTATTTTTACGACTCAATAGTAAAGTGGCATTGAATAGCCACTTCTGTCTTTTAACGTCCAGCAGGTCTAGTTTTAGTCGAATTACGCCTACCACTCAACTTGCGTCTTTTTACGATTAATGATCTTATTTATTGGTTTGTTTGGTTAAAACACAGGCAAAGCAGTCATATGTTGTCGAGTAACTCCTCTCCAAAAAGCTCTCGTTGTGGAGCTCGTAAAAAAGTACAAAAAGGCTGTCACATTAGCCATTGGCGATGGTGCTAATGATGTATCCATGATTAAAAGTAAGTTGTCTGTCTATGTACTTACTATATTAGTTAATGATGTCTGCGAGAAATTAAATTAATTGTGTTTTTGTGGCTTTAGCTGCGCACATTGGGGTTGGCATTAGTGGACAAGAAGGTCTCCAAGCCGTACTTGCCTCTGACTATTCGATTGCCCAGTTTAGGTATTTGGAACGTCTACTTTTGGTGCATGGAAGATGGTCTTATTACAGAATGGCCAAATTCCTTCGTTATTTTTTCTACAAAAATTTTGCCTTCACTCTAACGCACTTTTGGTTTGCATTTTTCTGTGGATTCAGTGCACAAGTAAGTTAATTACTTTATTCTCTGCTAATGCCAGCAGATTGAATATTACGAAACTAAAGAAGGATGTTTTTGTTTGTAGACTGTGTTCGATCCTATGTTCATCTCGGTGTACAACTTATTCTATACCTCACTTCCCGTCCTGTCTATTGGAGTCTTTGATCAAGATTGCAATGACGACCATAGTTTAAGATATCCAAAACTTTACTCACCCGGCCACTCCAATCTATTATTTAATAAGAAAGAATTTTTCAAATCTGCTCTCCACGGTTTTGTTACATCTTGTGTACTTTTCATTGTACCTTACGGTATGCCCAATTCTGTATTTTACATATATAATTATTGTCCCATATAGATTCAAGGAATTTACATCTATATGAATGTGTTTAATTTCAGGTACCTATAATAATGCAATATCAGCAGATGGACAAGGTTTGCATGATCATATGCTTTTCGGCAGTGTCGTCTCTACCATTCTAGTCGTCGTTGTTACAGCCCAGGTTTCTTCTTTAGACCGTCCTTTCTAATCGTTAGCAATTGCACAAATACGGATCAATAACACCCAACTTTTTATTTGTCTTCAGGTTGCACTGGATACTTCTTACTGGACAGTTTTCAATCACATTAAAATATGGGGTTCTCTACTCTTTTACTTTATTTTGCATTATATATACAATTTTGCCATTCGAGGTCGGTACTTGGGTTCACTTACGAAGGTTAGTAGTATTAATGTTTCTTAATCATATAATATTGATTACGTAAACATTTTCGTGGAACAATCATAATTAATTATACTAAACTGAGTTAATTTTATGATTTTAGGCTTTACAAGAAGCCAGTTTTTGGTTCACGCTAGTACTTACGGTAATGATTCTGATAATACCGGTTCTCGCATGGCGTTTTTACTTCCATGACGTTTATCCTACACTGTCTGATCGCGTTCGACTAAAGCAACGAGTATCCTCTGCCAAGTAAAATTTTAATTTACTCTAAAGTCTAAACGTATGTAATATTTGCGTTAAAGAAGTATGATTGTATTCATTTGTTTCTATTTTAGAACAAGACAAGCACACGACAAAGCATTTCGCACACCGTCGGCCAGACGAAGTCGACGCTCTTTACGTTCCAGTTATGCTTTTGCACATCAAGAAGGGTTTGGTCCTCTTATCACATCTGGAAAAATTATGCGAAAGGTCGGTGGCAGCGGTATGCAGAAATACGAAATATTTCTGCACCTGCACGCGAAAATTATTTTTCACAATTGTATTTCAGCTTTGCTGCTTCGTGTAGCTTAATGAATTGATAGAATAATAAAATTATCCCTATTTTTTCGTAGGCCAAAAGTAACAACAATCATGCAACGGGATCTACGGTTGCCAGTTTAGTTTCAAGTGTAACCAGCTTTGGAGCATCAAATCCAATCCCTCCAGGATTCTCGAAGAACCCTAGGATTACGATGGTGAGTCCTCAAGACCCCAAGCAGCAGTATAGTAATGATTCAGTATCTGTCAAATTGTGATACTAAGATAGCCCTCCAAAGACCTTGATTTTTTATAAGTATTCGTCAAACGAATTTATCTGGGGTGTTGTATGAAGAAGAAGAAAAGGAACCATTCAGCGTATTAAGTTGTATTTCTGTTAGAAGTATGAGTATACTTGCAGTGAATGCAAAACTGGGTATTTTGCACGCTTCGTCGACCAATAAATTTCTATCACTTCACTTTGTGTGAATTTCTACCAACCAACGAACTATCTTGAAACTGATGCAAAAAGTCAAATTGCTTCTCTTCAAGACTCCTGGTGCCTCTCATCTTGTGCATTTATATATCAAAACTTCGTATCAGTCCAATCAAGTCATTCTGGGCATTTTGTGGTTATGTTAGCTCTTTCTTTTCATTTTTGTCATAGCCTAGCGTTTCTGAGATGTAAATCAAGTATTAATAAGAGTGAAAATAGTTTATTGTACTGTTATCTATCAGCATTGCCTAATCATTTTGTTGTGAAGAAGGTCAAATTTAGTTACAAATAGGAGTGTTGTGTTATTTAGATGTTATTCTTACTCAGATTAATTGTCATGCGTTGTGCTTTGATTGAACTGTCAAGTATGATGCGCTGTATTACAACAAATTATTTATTTATGTTATGTAATTGTGGCATTCCTCTGTACCTTCTACTACTTGAGCTAATGGAAATGATACCGAACCGCCAGAGAAAAATCATTAAATTAATAACCTCACAAATTGCCATTGTTCCCATTTTTATAAAACTTGGTACCATTTCCATAACTAATGATGGCAATTAGATGTTCATTGATGTATTGTGAAATTATTCTGCGACACGAACTAGGTAATTAATTTAAGAAATTATATCTCTACTGTAATAAAAGTAACTTAAATGTAAACGTGTTAGTACTTTATCAACATGAAATTATATCTAAGGAATATTTCGTATATTTACTTCCCTACATTCCAGTTTGAAATGGTGTGATATTTTAATTTTCTAATAAAAAGCTTTCAATCATACATTTTCGGGCTACATTCATTTGTTCAACCGAGTTGAACGGGATGGGTTGCTAATTTGTTAATAATTATTATTATGGCCAGTCCAAGAATTTTACATTCATATAGTATTGATAGCGAACAAGCGCCTTCCTAATGAGTAATGATAGTCTATTGTCGTGTACGTGCTTCTGGTAATTGCAGTAGTATCATGTAGTTATCCTAATTATTTAGCTCTATACTATTCATGCAGACACTACTAACTGTCGTAGTATCAAAATTGGCGTGGGTGACTACCTCCTGAAATTGAATAGCGTAATTAGATATGATATATAGCAACATAACAAACCTTATGTTTATCTACCTTACAGCAAATAAGATATAAGGTAAACTTTCTTTTCCTTACGCAAACTCCATATGAAACTTTTTCTTGCACTTTCACGATAATTTTATCAATCCGTACGTGATTTTGGTACGTCGAAACTTTCATGACCTATTTACCAATAAAAGGAAAAAAAAACTATGCTTTAACTTAACTGAACTACTGAAGGTGTATGCATCAAAAATGTTCATCAGAAAATATCAAGCACGCAGCAGGTGCCCGTCGGGAGTCCGTCGGGCACCAGACGGACACGTAGTAATACATGATTAGTACTATTGAAAATATATAATGGTAGTGAATAAAACCGAATAAAACTTATCCGTTGATTTAGTAGTTTTATTACATTTGAGTAAGTGAAATCGACGCATGGAGAGTGTTCAGTATTTAAATTAAAAAGAACATGCGAAACTGAACCATCTTGGGGAAGGGGAAGCGAATATACAGATATACATTAATTATATACGCAGATTATTAGCAACGATTTACACACAGCAGAACAAATAACAAATATGATATAATTATATTAGGATTTAACTCTCATAAATGCTATTCATTGTGGGCTACGGTATACACGCAACAGTCTTTCTATTGGATTTCTACCAACTACCAGCACTAAAATAAATGTGACCGAAG
Organism: Tomocerus nigrus; assembly: GCA_019776505.1. Classification (NCBI taxonomy): domain Eukaryota; kingdom Metazoa; phylum Arthropoda; class Collembola; order Entomobryomorpha; family Tomoceridae; genus Tomocerus; species Tomocerus nigrus. Next base: position 7,547 of record JABASI010003363.1, read on the forward strand.
AGCAAATCAACTAACAATCCTTAGAACAATTTAAGAAAAACGTGTTCTTTTCATTTAAGATTTTACGTAACTAAATCGCTGGTGTCACAGTGAAGATCTATGCAATCTTCATCAGGTGAATCATCATCTTCATCCTCGTCTACATTGATTTTTGCTTCATCTGAAGAATTTAGATATCCATCGTTGTCATCATTTACGAGTTCACTCATCGGCAGCAATTCAGAACCTCCGGCTTTTAATAAAGAAAAAATAATGTGGCACGTTGTATAATGCAAATGGGCCGAATTTATTTTATATAGCTATATGTAAATGCTTTCCTTTATGAACTGTGTTATTTTTATCCGAACACCTTGGGCTGGGGAAAGCATGGGGTATTCCTTACGGCAGAATAAAGCCGCGATGGAGTGACTGCAGTAGTGGACTAATGGCCAAATGGTGGGTATAGGAGGTGGGTAACCCGGGGGCGGTAGTACCCGTCTTACATTCTCTAGGTTTATGAGAGCACTTGTGGGAAATATTACTGGGATATCTCTGCCTCCAGAGACCACCAGTAAAGGCTAACGAGTACACTCAGCCAACTCTGACCCCTTGTGAAGACGGACCCCTGTCAAGGGATTAAGACAACGGCGGTATCTGCTAGCTTCTGCCAATTGGACGTAACCTACAATGGAGATTATCCTCAGGTTCAAACAGTGGGAGCTGGGAGGGGTTATTCTATCCGAGCCGTGAGGTCAACACAGGTTTCAACACTCAGGTACACCGTACACCATCTTGCCTGGGTTACGGCTGCGGCTGAATATGGAGGGAGGCTAGGTCTCAGGGGCAGTGCCCGGGGGCGCTGAAGTTATATCTTTATATGATGAAGGGGCATAAAAATACTAGCTAAGGAGCTATTAAGTACTTATCTGTATGTTAAGATTGGTGTCCATAGAGGAAATCATTTACTGCACATTGCAAATAAATTCTGTCACTGAATAGATTTTTGGTTAATATTAAACTGAATATATTTTTACCAAGTTGTTGGTATTGAAGTTGTTGCTTCCTTAGTTCGAACCTAAGTCTACGCCTCTTCTTATCCAATTCCTTTTTCTTCATCTTATTGAACTGCTGCTTTTCTAATTTAAACAATTCATCTACCAGCTCTTCACTAATTTTGTCATCCCCACGAATAAGGTACAGCAATACACCACCTGGAGTCCTCAGACGCTGTTGATTCTAAAACAGGAAATACGTTTTCGTAATTAAAAAAAACAGTAAAACCCCACATTATTGCAGTTAAATTATTAGGCTTAGGATTAATGTATTTAAAATAACATAGCCTTACTCGAATATAAAGTCCTCCCCTTCTTTGAATTTTCAGAGTTTTCAGAAACAGCCTTTCTGCTGTTTGTCTTCCTAGAACAGATACCACTCGGACTGTAAATTCATAAAAAATTATGTAAAATTAAGATAAAATTCTCATTAGCGATATGATGTGTTATTACTTATTACTATACAACTATACGGTATTATTTGAGAAATTCTTACACATTAAGGCCTGCTTTGGTTCACCCAATGAATAAATCATGTAGTTAGCAAACTCCTTATCGTCCATTTTACTTAGTTTTTTGATCATTCTTTGTTTATGTGACTGACGTTCACGTCTTCTCTTTCGCTGGTAAAAACAATATATGTATTAAAAACTTATGGAGATTGAGAGATTGTGACAACAATTAGTTTTGTGGATGATAAGATTAAGGAGCGTAATAAAATGCTCTTTTATTATTAGTTACCTTTTTACTCCGAGAACGATGTTGGCCTCCGTTTTCAGACAATGCAATTTCATCATCTGAAAGCATTTCTTGTCCTAAACCAGATGTATCTTGTTCTAACTTAGACGAATCTTCCTCTTCTTCGCCAACATAAGATCGCAAATACTGTTTAGCATTTTCACTTAAACCCCCGCTTGAAATTTCACTGCTTTCAGAATCTGCACGTGTTCGCTTGCGTTTTCTAACATCGAGCATGTAACTCTCAGAGCCCCTTTCAATCGTGTATCGTTGTTTCATACCCAACTGGTTAATCATCTGTGCTGCTTGTTCGTCCTGAATGACATCAGCCCAAATATTGTTAACTTTCTTAGGGAGACTATTCTGAAACTTTTGCGCTGCTTCTTGAAATGCAGAGGAATTAGTCGATGTTGACGTTCCAGGTTCTTGCAGACCAATATTATTTTTATCTGACATCCTTCGTTTTTTTGATTTCATATCGTCTTCGCTATCGGAGGTAGTGCTGCTTGAGATACAATTATTATCTGACTCATCATCGCAAGCGGAGCCTTTAGAATTTGTCGTTCCTACAGCCGAATTTTGCAGTAATGCTTTTGTTAAAGACTTAGGTCGCTCTGGAACAACATAGTCTTCACAACCCTGTAAAAGTAAAATGGAATAATGGATGGCATGTTTAAAAATACGCTTCTATTGTTCTAAACAGCAAGAGCAAGACTTATGTAAAAGCTAAATGTAAAGCCCTTTTTGAAAAAATGTTCAAATTGTTCATTTGAGTTGAAATCGTACGACAAAAAATAAAGCAATTATTACTTACTTATGACTTACAAACTTACAACTTATTCATTATTACTTATATATACTGGAAACTATTATAATACCTGTATCTTTACTTATTACAAATTACAGTTATTGGTACAATGTACCTTTATATTATAAAATTCAAAATTCTATGTACTATATAATTTATAATGATCATGATCATACTAGAAAATGTTCCTCTGTGTTGTCATCGGCTTGCTTGTCTTCGTCCGATGAAGGTAATTCACCATCCTCTAGATCTAAAACATCCGCTGAGCTCATGTTTTCAGAATTCCAGTTTCCAGACGTGATTAAAACTGCTACGACGCAACTACAACGAAACTGCCAACTACAATCTGTAATTAACTAGCTATCCTGAAAAAAAAACAAAAAAAGTTGATTAATTACGGTCCATCCAATAATGAATTCTGCAACTATTCTCTGTCCTACACTACCTACGTACCCAACTTATTAATCTTTACTAGGTACAAAAAATCGTGTTACTTCATATAAAGAAAAATTGGTTGTGAAAGTCAAAATTATACATGTATTGCTTTGTGTTAGATTTGAGTTTGACAATTACTCATTAGTCATTATCAATGTTTATGTACGTACCACCCAAAAGGAGACAGTCAACAGTTTCCGCGTCAATTACTGCAGTTGTGTACATTTAACAGTCCGCTCCCAGTGTACATTACAGCCAACGTTACAGCCTACAATTATTAATGATTTATTTCTAATAAAACTCTAAAAGACGAAACGGAAATCAGGGGTAAAGAAATCGGCCGCCTGATGAAGTATTTACTGAAATCCCACTAAAAGTTGTTTAGTCCAACAGTCTGCACGTGGATGGCGCTGGGCACTCTCCATTTCTACTTCGAATACCTAGATATAATAATAATATTTCTTATGCGTAGTGGATTGGAGAAAGCGCACTTTCCCCAATTCCAAAGGAAATACATCATAATCAGGGTACAATCCGCTGTATTGTAATCTTCGACCTAAATCAAAGATTGTTATGTGAATATTTAGGTGCTTTAAAAGTGAAACTAATGTCATGATAATATTATGCAGAGTAATGGTACAGTCGCTTTTAGATTTCAATTTTATGTGATTAAGTAAATTCAAACAAAGTCATGTATGACTGAGACCTGTGATGTGTATTCATTCTCAGGAATAATAATTAATCTAAAGTTCTTGAAAACTGTAATTAAAGCTGAACTGTTATATTTAGAATAGTCTTTGCGTTCTCGTAAATAAATACAGTAGTAAATGCTATTATTTCATCGCACACTAGTGATTATAAGTGCACAGCAGGGAAAGTATGAGTTTTCTTTTGCTTTCCCTCAGGCTCGGCACTTATTTCTCACTGAAATTTTTAGAAACTTCCTCACCTACCTCACAATTGTGGGGCATTTACCTAGACATTTGTAGTATGTTATCTTGGATAACATAGGGCTTGATGTTTGTATGTAAATATGTGTAGTCTTAGACGGGATTGCGGAGCAGTACATACACTGAGAGTCACACTAAGATTGTTAGTGGAGAAAGCCATTTGGATGTCATAGTGTGTTAGTTATGTTATTCGTAAGACGTCCTCTTCGCAGTAGTCCATGTCAAGTCAAATGTCTGTCCCAGTTTCCTAATGTGTCAACCGAAGCGAGGGAAGTGAAGCCTACGCTCTCTTCCGACCTTTGCATTTTAATATGCCTCTTAATGTGCTTTTAAATCACCGCTCGGTGCTCACATTCCACTTCTTTGCATATTTACTTATAAAATTCTCCCGTTTTCCACTAGACTTTCTCCAGCAGAGAAAGGCATTGCAAGGCAACATATGTGCACAGTAGAAATATGAAGGAGTCTGGAGAATGTTGAAATTGTTCTAAATATAAAAGCCATATGTATCTTTAGTAGTCTCGCATTTGAAAACGATTCACTTTAGGCGCTTTTAGCCATAACGGAGGAAAGAAGAGTTTCATTCTTGTCGTGTGCACTGTCAAAATCACAGTTCTACTCACAGTCATAGTCATGGGTAATGAATCTTAACGAAAGTATATTGCCCATTAGACATCCTTTTCCTTCCTCGACTACTACCACGAGGACAGGTAAAGGGAGGGGGGTCTCCTTCCACCAAACACGATTTTTCTTCCGTCGCAGAAATAAATTCGGGGGAAATTCACTCTTCGTAAAATATCTATGCTCCCTAGTTAGAATTATAAAGTGAGACAATTCCTCGCTACATACTTTCTTTAACACTGGGAAAGTTAACAATACGGTTTATTAAACTATAGTTATTGGTGAAAGCACCACTTTCTCTAGAATGACACTATAGTGCCCGTATTATTAGGTAATAAACGAAAGTAAAGAGTGAATACATAAATGAAATGCACATGTATTCAAGGAAAACAGAAAATGCAGCAGAGCAGCAGTAGACAATGACTATGAATATTCAAACAGTGTCTGTTGTAGGTATTTCTTTGGCTGGCAGTCAGTGTAATGTACTTTTATTTCATTCCGTCTACAATGCTCACTCCCACTCTACGAAATAGTATAAAGTTTAAGTCACAACGACTGAGTGAGTGCCACTGGCTCAGTCTGTTAGATATGAACACGATAACTTTTCACAATAAATACTAAAGACAATGATGGAATTAGCAGATGTCATTTCCTTACATTTATAGCAACTGCCTTTTGTCGACAAGACAGTCACTTTCACTTTACTTTTAGAGAGAACTTCACTTTACTTAAGTTAACTTTACAACGACAATAAATAATGATGAATGACAGTCCAGTGAAATGAGAAATTAATTTGCCAGAGAGAAATGAAAATGTAGGTCGAGAGTTCTCTTCTTCCTTTTATAGCAAGTAACATCTTTCCTTGCCGCATTTCCACCCACAATATACTTACTACTACTAACCATGCACTATTAGCTAAATACAGATTCTTATGTATATGGGTACCACAAAGAAATATATACTGACTTATATGCAATCTGTCTCTCTCTCTCTCTTTTTCTCTCTCTCTCTCTCTCTCTTAGCAAAATATAGTTAGCCGAATCACTAGTTCATAAATTCATAATACAGTGTATAGTACTTTATTAATTCTTTGTAGGTATCTCTTCTTGTATATATTTTATTTTTGGATCTAGTAACCCATATAACTACATTCTATGCAAATAGACACGCACTACTGACTGCTGAGTTCAATTCAATTCATCTCCACTTCCACTCCTCTATTTTATTATCCAACGTTCACTCAACAAAGTTAAGACTATGTTTATACATTAGGACTCTACAGACAACAGTCTTTGTCGTTTGCTTTATAAACATTAAAAGAACTAATAAATGTCAACAGATTAATTTCAGTAACTAAAGAATATATATATTTTATCTCAAAAATCACAAGCTACACTGAAATATCCAAAGTCCCTAGAGAATGCTTCAGCTTTCTATGGAAATCCGACTTCACATTAATCATACCCATCGCACCATCACCGTGTTGGGTAAAATCACTGTCGCTTGAGGATGAGGGACAGTCAAAGAATTTGCACTAAAAAATTATAAAAGCAAATTAGGAAACACATTTCAATATTTTATTCAGCTTGCCAAAAGTTACGATTCGATTTGTGTTAGGTATTGCGAATGATAAAAAATAGTGTCAAAAATAAGACAGCAGCCATGGCTGTGTTAGTTTTTACCTTTACTTCCTCCGAAGTTTCACCTACCCAATCCTGAATCCAACCTCTGGCTTGTTTGTCATCACTTTCTGTGTTGATATTTCCTACAACTGGAACTTCTTTGTTTTCATCGGGTTTTCTAGGTATTTATATTTAGTATAGTAGATAACAAATTATATTTTATTTTTCATCTACCGATTACATAAAATATAAGCGCATCCCTTAATTCTGTAGCCTCTTCAGAATATATTTAAAATTGTGGGTTATGATATGCAATATTACCGTGCAGCTAATCTGATGTCAATTGGTCCTTCTGCATTGTCTCCTTTGTTTGCAGTGTCGGTCTTGGAGGATGTGTCACACTTGGAAGTAAGTTTACACTGGCAAAACATTTAGTAAACCGATAGTTTGAGTTTAGAGAGTCAATATAAACAAGGAATGGTTAAGCTTTGAAGAAAGTATGCCTTTGTAGTAGATGGTATTTTTATTTCATTTTCAGTCCTTACTTTCACTTTAGACGCAGATTTGGATAGTTTATCGAAAATCCAGCCGCGTACTTGTTTCTCTCCTTCTGTTGCGGTATTATTATTTAAAGCTTGTGTTTCTGATGAAACTCCCAGCGTTTCATCTAATGGTTCCTGATGAGAAAACAATAGATACAACAGATAAGTAAAAGTAAATTACCATGCTTCAGACATATAAACATTGATGATTTTATCGTCACGTCGTGGTTTCCAAACGTAATTATCGAAAAAAAACAAATAGAGGATGGAGAAGTATAAATTACTTGTGTAGTATTTGGAGCATTTGAGTTTTTGTTGGCATTAGAAATTGGAGAAGTGTCGTTTTGGAGGAGAGGGAGGCTAGGGGCCACAGTAGTAGTACTGCTGACATTAAGAAGAGGAGTATTATTGATGTTTTCAGTTATGTCTTGAGAGCTATTATTTTTCTGGTGATTGCTTTGTGATACGGCTTCATCTTCACCGTCCACTGCCACCGCACCAATGGACATCAGTAGAAAAAAGTGGAAAAAGCACATTCCCAAGATGATTTCTTTGCTCCTCATCATCTCCTACTCTGATTATTATTTGAGACGAGACGAAACGAAACGAGACAAGGAAGCGATGGCACTAAACTAACAATGAACACGGAGCGACTCACTCTCCACTGAAATTGTTTCCAATCGCGAATCAGAAAATCCTCCTGGAGATCAGATCAAAGACTAGACTCAATGTGAAAACATCCAGACGATGATGAGACTAACCCTAGCCAAATATTGGGCAAGTGCATTTATATAGCCGCTTTCCAGGATCTATTATTGAGGCAAGCTCACGTTTGGAGGGATATCCACGTTATTATTTCCTATACAACCAGTTCAATCTAAACTGAACTCTGCCAAAGAAAATAACGACTCAATTTTTCCAGGGACTAGGCTACAGATGCACCACGAATGGAGTAATCTGTGCACATATTAGAAATCTCCTCATGCCGACTTGACCGGCCTGGCTCTTTGGCTTTTCTTTCTATAAACTATAAGCCATCTCAAGCTGGGCCACTCAGCCTCCTTTCCTCCGATGAATTTCCAGCCACTTCCTATTCACTTCCTCACCGTCCGTCAGTCAGGCAATTCCACGCTTTTTCTTTTGACTAATGTTCAGCCTGATGTTGACTTATTACCCCTCAATAGTACATTAACTCCATTTAATAGTTACTTTTCAAGGAAACTGTCTCAATATCATTTGGAGTAACCTGATATGTCTCTAGCACATAGTAAAGGCTATAATATAATATCTTCAAAGAAAACTAAAAGTGGTAATGAGATGCTATTTAGCATCTTATTTAGGTAACTCGGCTGAGGATAGTAACATCATCAAAACATATCTTCACAGATAGGGAAGGTCAAGGATTTTATGAAAGAACCGTTTGATCCTTTAGCCATGAGACGATGCGGCTCGATATATTTTCCAAGAGTGTGTCACCGTCACCACTAGTGTAGTTGTGCATTGTGTAAGCCCTTCAGAATCGAGGTCATAAATTACACGCAGTCATACCTTACGAAGTCTGCTCACAACAGTCAGTCTCACAACAAAAAGGCTTGAGTTGACTTTAGATCTCACAGCTGTGGCGTGGGATGGTAAGGCATGATATTGGCATGGCCTTCGTTTTATCCCTTAGAACGTCTGAAGAAAAACTTTCATGAAGTAACAATAGAAAATACTCGAGATTCAATACTACATGAAATACTCTCGGTTCTACATATTTACTGTAGGAGTCAGAAATAGTTCGAGACTGCATGAATGGTGGAAGGGAGAGCCAAAACAGGAAGGCTGCTTTCCAGAATAGAATAGGTAGCTTCTAGCTTAAGTTCCCAAACCCTAGCAGCCCAAATGTAGTATGTGCAAAGAATGGTAATAGGATGTATGTCCCACTTGGCAAAGGCCTGAGCAGAATTGGATTGGACTGGATGGACTTCCCGGTTGGGTCAGCTTTATTACTCTTTTCTATTATAGAGTTTTTGTTTTTGAGTTATTTTCCAGGGAACATTGTTGTTTCCACTTTGTAGTAGTTCATGTTCATTGCATTACGTTTGTTGGATGGTTTATGGGTCAAAGAACTCAACTCGCCTCTAATGCTCCAGTTTCCTTCGCTCTTAGTCACTTCGTCAGCACTTTTCACACTAGTACGTATTTAGGTACTTACCACTTCGTCACAAATTATTTCCAGCCTACGTAAAACTATTGTTATTTGTATCTCTGTTGTAGTTAGACACTAAATTGTAACGAAATACGACATTCCCACTCTTTTCAACTTATAGTACTGTATGTCAACTATACTATATCTCTATGTACATCAAAGAGAGAAGTGGGCCTTTTTTTAAACAAAGAGAAATTAATACACTCTCATTATTTATCATCTGTTTTCCTTTTTCATCCTCACACCATTTACT
>JABASI010003364.1:0-16735 GCA_019776505.1 Tomocerus nigrus
TTACGGGTGTGGTAACACAACCATTCACCCCAAGATCCATTATTAATATAACTTTGTATGATAAATATTAATTAGGCATAATTAATTAATAAATTAGTCGCAGGTAAAAATCCCTACATATGCCAATTAGCGTGCTCTGACGAAAAATCCGCAAATAGTTTTAAAGAGAAAAATCTTTTACGGCAAAGTAACTTGCTTTAACGTTCGTAGGATTGCGAAAATCAGTTTTTAACTTGTTCTTACATTGCGCGAAGAAATTTTTAGTCAAATGATGAAAATTGCTCACATCTATACTTACTCAATATATAGCAAGTTTGTATTAATATTATTGATCCATTTAGTAGAATCTGCGTCTCAATTCACACATGAGAATTTCATCAGTTTCCTAATCTTATGTTCGAGTACCCACATTAAAAAATACTCCACAATTGTACAATGCACAATTAAACTGTCGTAAATGCACGGAAGCCCAAAAAGTGTGTTAACATAAATAATTATAGTTCGGGCACAATACAATAGCTTCTGAATTTCAATTGGTAATATGTTCTAGTTTAATTACTCTATGATATTATTAGATGCAATTGACGTTGGCGATGTCGCCAAGTGTTCAGAGCTCAGACTGAACGTTAAGTCATTACACCCAATATTTGCTCCGTGTACATAATAAATACCTAAGTTTGATATGATTTGTCTGTTTGTTTACAATAATTAGCAGATTAAATGACAGCCTATGATATAATGTGACAATAGCTATGGACGGGATTTGTAAATAATGGTGTTATAAATTTTTACCAAACAAAGGACACCATTTGGAATTCAATAACCATTTCGATGTTATTAGTTGTTACCAATCGATTGTTGCTTATAATATGTGCTGCTATTACAGCTACATGTAAAATACTTACAATCAGTTGAAATATCTATCCTATATACTAGCCAAACCTTTTGATTCGAAGCTTCTTGTAAAGTAAGCTATTTCTAGGAACACTACCATTGTATAAAATAATTGATGAAAACTTTTGTTATAGTTCGCTATAAAACATAATTAGGAAGATTACCTACCTGTCATTAATATATAACTACTTATAAACCTTAAACTTTGCTCTTCGTATATAAGTGTTCATGATTACATGAAATGAGCATTTATTATTTTGCTCTTGTAAACGTTGCATTGATAAATATCATTAATATAGAGCAATAGCACCCAATGACTAAATATGCGACCAGAATATTTTCATGCTATCAGCTATTAGAAGAATGAGTAGTGAATAATGGGTCGTATGATTAAAATGCATTGGTTTATGAATATCAATATCACAGCATGCAATTCATCGCATTTTAAATTTTTAAGTACCAAGGTCAGAGTAATAAATTAACGATACCAGTTAGTAGTGCTTAATACTGCATTGAAATTCTAATTNCAGAGTAATAAATTAACGATACCAGTTAGTAGTGCTTAATACTGCATTGAAATTCTAATTAGTCTTTTGAATGTCAAAGCAAATTACCATTTTGACGTTTGATTTCCTTAGGTTTATGTCTTCGGTTTATAATGGCACCTGTTATGCATATGCTTAAATTATTGGCACATAATGGAAGTTCTAAAGACTTCAGAATTTACGGTACAGTATATCTGGTGTCTACTCTACATATTAAGTAGTTATACATATTATTATCGTACTTTATTCAATGTGCTGCTATAATGGCATCGTCATATCGTTCGTGATCCTAAAGAGGACTGTATTTGATTATTGTACTTATAGGTTTAGTATACTTAGAATTTGTCAATGTTCAATTTGTGTGCAAAATTGGGGTTTGGGGTAGTTCTCTATGTATTCATTAAATTGCAAATCCATTTAGAAAGGCGCATGCATTGTAAGCAGATTACTATTTAGATTAGGGCTTTGGCTTACTACAGAATCTCGATTTGAGCTGCATTATTTTTAGATCTCCCTGGTTTAAAATTGATACTTATGCATTATGTCAAGAATTTGGAATTTTAGCTTGGTAATCGACTAATCCTAAGGCTGTTACCTGTAGTACCCATTTAACTTATAAGTATGTGATTATGCCTATTTATAGGAAATGAACGTAAAATGCAGGAATAAAATTTTATATATATACTGATAGATATAGGATATACTAATATAATCTGTACGTAATAATGATAAAACAAATACTGTATAACAACACTTCTACTTGTTTAGCTAAAACCGTATGGACAGATATGATAAGTAAGGTGGTTTATTTCTAACTATATTACATAGTTAGAACTAACTGCTAGTGAGCGTGAGTAGTGCTAGGACGAAATTCTACTTAAATAAAAATGGCTTATCAGAAAGTTACACCAAAGGGTGAATGCATATCAGGGCAAGTGAAAACAACATAACAATGCAGAAATTCTTAATGAAATCGTAACTGAAGAAGCAAAAAGTGCACATCAAATGAATGGATTTTGATAAACTGGCTCATTTATTTATTTGCTTATTATGATTGTATTATGATATGGATAAATTAGGCTTTATTTGTACTATAATGACAGTCGAGTTCACATACGAGCTGCTTGTTGAGACATTGGCTACTGTAATTCATAACTTTCAGGATTCATTTGATTCTTGAATGTTTCATTAAAAGTTAAGATGGTTCCTAATTCTTATCGTCGTAAGCCTAGAATTATTATTATGACTATTAATGCTGTGACACAGTTGGGTGGCTCGGCTGGTGGCTACTCTGTCGAGATAATTGCATTAGTCTGACACGTGTTTTTTTCGCATGAATACTTTGGATGATCGATAAATGTTGTAGTTCATGACACATGATAGAGAAAGGAAAAGCAGGCAAAAACTTATTTTATACGCTAAGTCTGAACATCCTAGGAACTCAGATCTTTCCGTTTCGTTCAATAAGGATCTTATATTTTCAGTTTTATAGTGCTTATAAATGCCTATTATGGCTTTTTAGTGCTTGTGCTTAGGCATTTAAAAAAATGCTTATTTTGGATTTTTAGTGCTTATAGTTGCTTTTTTTGACGTTTTTTGAAAATAATAAAAATATTCTTTCATTTTTCAGGTAAAACACATAGAAATCATGATATTTATGATATGATAAATATGTTTACATGGAAATTGGCACAAGGTTTTCTGTCTCAAAAAGTAAATAATGCTATCTTTGTACTTGATCGACAAGCGCCAAAATTTCAATGGATTGCATTGTGTTATATTTGTCTTCCATCCATCATGCGTCTCAATCTATTTAGTGCATGAATAGTGTTCGTTTTTACTACATACCACAAAAAATTACTTTTTGCAATTCAAAATGCCGAAACAGAAAAGCAATCATTTGGCTCAAATGAAAAGTTGGATAAAAAAATCTAAAAACCCTATGCATTACAGGATTCAAAATGAAAAATTCATATTCTGTGACGTAAGTACTCTATATTGGTAAATTAAATTAAGTTAATAATTTATAAGTATTTTATCAATGCAAAATAATTTTGAGACTGGCGTATATTGAGTATTTAAATATTTGCATTTGGTGACATTGATGCATATTCATAGTTATTTTTATATTTCAGCCATGCGAAAAAGGCTTCGATTTCAAAAAACTTCATGGATTAGTTCAGCACGAAGGTTGTGAAAAGCACTTTCAAAATGTGAAAAGATTTAATGTTAAACCAGAAAGGCAGCAACTTATTTGTGACGTAACACCAGGAGTAGAAAACGAATTTTACGTAGACTTGAGTGCAGCCTTAGTTTCAGCTAATATTCCGTGGTTCAAATTGCAGAATCCTAGATTCAAAAGCTTTCTTGAAAAATACACGGAGAAAATAGTTCCAGACGAGTCTACGCTCAGAAAATCCTATTTGCAAAAGCTATATTTCAAGAGTTTGGATTCCATAAGAAATGATATCGGGGAAAATTTTATTTGGATGTCCATTGATGAATGTACAGATGCAGCAGGAAAATACATGGCAAATGTAATTGTTGGCCGAATGGATAAAGAAAAATTTACAAAGTCCCATTTGCTGGTATCTAAAGAACTGGAGAAAACAAATAGCTCAACAATTACTCGGGTCGTCTTGGATTCTCTTAAGTTGTTATGGCCATCCAGTACGCAGCAGGATATCAACAACAGATTTTTACTTTTTCTGTCTGATTCAGTAGCTTACATGAAAAAAGCTGGGAAGAATCTCAAAAATGTGTACCCAAATCTCCTTCATGTCACTTGTGTTGCCCACGCTTTACAGTTAGTAGCAGAAAATGTTCGTTCACATTACAAAGAAGTCGACCAATTAGTTGGTTCTGTTAAAGCAGTATTCCGTAAATCTCCATCCAGAATTAGCAAATATAAGGAGATGTTTCCTGATCTTAATATTCCTCCCCAACCCGTACTTACAAGATGGGCTACCTGGTTAGAAGCCATTGAATTTTATTCAATAAACTTCAATTCCGTGAAAACCGTTGTTGAAACTTTCGACAGTACAGCAGCGGCAGCTATAACAACAGCTCAAACGATGTTTGACGACCCAAAAGTGGTTCAAGATATTGCATACATTTCCTGTCATTTCGCATTTTTATGCAGCAAAATTAAGAAATTGGAAGAAAGAGATGTTCCACTTATCGAAGCTCTCGAAATAATTTTTGAAACGACCCAGAAATTGAATGAGGCAAAAGGAACTGTCGGAGAAAATGTTTTAACAAAGTGGAAGAAGATCTTGGAGAAAAATAAGGATCTGAAGTCTGTGATGGAAATCAGCAAAATTTTGCAAGGAAAGGAAAGTGTAGAAATAACTTTAAGTCCAGCTCAAATTGCAGCATTTAAATATGCACCGATTACAACCGTGGACAATGAACGAAGTTTCAGTGTGGAAAAGCTGATTTTCAGTGATCGACGAAGGCGTATGACACCTGAGCATTTGGAATGGACCATTGTTTCCAATCTTGAATTATTGGACAGTTAAAGAAGATACCATTGTCAGATTTTATCTAATCTTTAACCCATTCAAAACCGGAATAAAATGAATTCATTTTTTTTCAATGCAATTTAATGAATATTGGCATTTTTCTAGCAGTCAGGACCTCTTTTTAAATGCCTATTTTTAGTGCCTATTTCAGCAATTTTTAGTGCTTTTTTGCCTGCGTTTTTTCAGATTTTGCGTGCCTGCTTTTCCTTTCTCGACACAGTTGATGATCATAACAAGTCGTGACCGTCATTTGTCGAGCTCATTAAAAATATTCAGAGCAACTGTCAAATTAATATGAATGTGTTTCAATTTCAAAAGCTTCAATGTTTCAACACATAAGAAGATGAGACTATGAGACTGTTAACTTTAGGGCATTTATAAATCCTAATTCTATTGGAGCTGCTGAACGTTGACTTTGGCCCACCCATTATGACTATTTATTACATCTGTATCAAGGAAGATTAGATAAATAATTTATGTACAATTAAGTTCGTAAATATTTTTGTATTTTCCATGCATTTTTTCAAACACCTAATTTATTATCATTTCACATGATATTTCGTGATTTTGTTTATTTCGATAATGAATGACTTAATTGTAATTGTCTATGTATCACATGAAATATTATGCAAAAACGTAGGAAGATCTTAATTATTGTCTGTTTAGGTATGCACACATACACCACATGTACAGTACATTGCTTCGTTGTTATAATTTTGTTATGAAAGTTGCATCAACACACAAATTTCCTTTGGACTTAGTCATAAAAATCGATGATGGGTACAAAGTGCAGACGTAGAGACAAAAGTCATGAAATTTAAATGGCACTAATTGTATATAGCAAATTACTTTCTACACAATGTTAATAGGGGCAATATATTCAAAGGTCTATGGTTCAAGTCCAAAAAATAATTGTATATAGCAAATTACTTTCTACACAATGTTAATAGGGGCAATATATTCAAAGGTCTATGGTTCAAGTCCAAATTATAAACTTATCGCACTTATCTGGACTCTTATAGTTCTGAAGTGGCGTGACTGATGAATTGAACCAAACCGAATACATTCTATATAACACAACTCAGCATTCGTAATGCATTTCATTTTGACAAAAGTGGTTCAACATGCATTTTTGTAATTAACTCAATTCCTGCTAATTAGAGGTGCTCAACTTTATCTGTATTCCTCTCATATTATACTTAGACCATCCTCAATGTACGTTAAGCATGTGCACTCTTGTTCTATTAAGTATATGTGACCTGCCTTGATTTAATGATTCAAGTGTAAGTGAAATACCATAAAACTTGTGACGACGGTGAAAAACCATTTAAAAATCCACTGAACGATTATAGTGCTGTATTGTGTACATTATGTGTCTAAGTCGCACTTACAAGTTACAAAGTAACAAGTTGCAATTATACGATATAAATAGTAATCTGTAGATAAAAGGATAATGAAACGTTTCTACAGTTGACAGTACACACACACACTTTAATACACTATCAATGCATTGCACTAGAAAATGAACTTTACTCTGTCATTACAAGTAAAAGTGACATCATCCTTTGTATAAATTGCTGGAGTAAACAATATCAGAGTTTAATTGCCTTTTCAACAACATCCAGTTGACACTGTCGACAATTTATCTGTTGATTTTGGTTTTTTATCACACGAAACTAGCAAAGTTTTATTTTAGCTAAAATCTCATCTCAGACAGAACTTCTCAGAAGAGTAAGACGCTCTTAGCATGTAGCAAAGCAATGCCAAGGCATTTTCTGTCACTCTTAGTTTTTTGAGAAAATTGTGCTTGTAAAGTTTTTTGTGACCAACAATATCAAAATGGCATTTATGTGTCCACATTTGATAGAACAATACTATGTGAAAGTTTCTGAGATTCTTTTTACATACAAGCCTCAGATTGTGTTGATGGTAAGATACAAAGATGTGTCTGACGGACTCATCCTTCGTGGAAGTTTACGCAAAGAAGAACACGAAGTCATCATAAAAATGAAAAATTCCAAATCACAAGTGGAAGCTTTGCTGCTGATCATTCCAAAACGGTTAGTAACAATTTATTGAAATTAAGGCATTAATTACTACAGATAATGGATACATTTGGTTGGATTTTTTGGCATTATTTGTTTAGTTATTTGTTAAAAAATACTTGTTAGAAAAGAATAATAAGGCAGAGTTTCCTATTTTTAGGATGTGGGGCCTTGAAAATTTTATTACGGTGCTGATAGACCATAACGTGAATGTGTGGCTGATGGAAGAATTGTTTCAAGCCTACGTCCAGTCCGACGGACTCATTCTTCGTGGAAGTTTACGCAAAGAAGAACACGAAGTCATCATAAAAATGAAAAATTCCAAATCACAAGTGGAAGCTTTGCTGCTGATCATTCCAAAACGGTTAGTATCAATTTATTATACATATAGGTTAATGCAGATCATCAATTAATTCTAAGTTGTCGCAAAATAAACTGAATTACATCGTCCATATATATTTATTCCTATTTAACTAGACAAGATTTTTGGCATTGTTAAGTTATATGTTAAAAAATCCTTGTTAGAAGGGAAAACTAAGGTAGAGTGTCCTATTTTTAGGATGTGGGGCCTTGAAAATTTTATTACGGTGCTGATAGACCATAACGTGAATGTGTGGCTGATGGAAGAATTGTTTCAAGCCTACGTCACGCCACTTGGTTACTAGTATTAAAAAGCAGCAAGCTGAGAAAAAATGCGAATGCCTTCAGTTGAAAGATGGATCTTATTTTCGACGTAGATGGATACAACTACTGAAAATATTTGATGCATGTAAGTAGATTTTTGTATTAGTCATTTTAAGTAGGGACATCATCACGTGAAAGTGACAGACATTGATGAATGTTGATTTTATTTTGCAGGGATTTTCAACGTTGGAACTTCATTGGGCTTTATGTCGCAAACATTGTATCCCATTAATAATTCCTTGGCTTTCATTAACAATAAGTTACCATTGCCTCTGCCTAGAATGACAAGTCAGCAATTATTGCAACTGCAAAACTCTTCAGTGGATTACAGTGATGACCAATCAGTTACTGTTACAGAAGTTGATGACGATGATGTATTTGAACAAGGTAGAATTATAAATGCATTAGTACCTAATCCTCATAAGAATTTATTGCACTGATTAACAGTTAAAGCTGATGGCTATGATTTTTGATGATGATTATTTACTAATCCAATGATTTTGATTTCGTGTAGGGGATTTTAATTCATCTCCAGCTAATAGTCAGCCGAATCAAATAATCGGGATGATACCAAGAGAAACAATAGCAAAACCATTCCGAGCGATTACTAATGGGCTTATTATTACTCCCCTGAAAGCTTTGAACATGTCGCTAACACGCAGTGTCGACTGTTTGTCCAATCTGACAAGCACAACTTTGCAGATATCTGAATCGACAGCTAATAAATGTGCAGCTGCTTACCCATTGCATAAAATCACATCGGGAACAGACTCAGAAGCATTAGTATCCGTCAGAGCCAATATGATGTCACCCACTTTTAAATCTCATATCTTTCCAAATTCTTTATCACAATTCTCGTTTAACCCGTCATCTGGCTCTTTAGAAAATCATGCTCTTAACTCTTCGGCTTTGGCAAGAATTAGCCAGAAGTATTCAATTGGAACATCAAATTCTACAAAGATTCCATTATCTAATGGCTCAATAACGTCATCGACAACATCCCCTACCCCAAAAGTTGAAACGAAACCTCCGAAATCAACTCCTGTTATCAACCCTGGTAGACCTTCTACTCCCACCACTAAATCTTTAAGCTCAACCCCAATAAAACCTTCCCTGTCACAAAGTAAACCCTTAAGGTCATCAACGACCCTGGCACAATCCTCACCATCATTGCTAAAATCTTCAGCAAAACCGTCCATGTCAACAACACCACCAAAAACTACAACAGTAACTTCCAAAGTTTCTGTCTCAACACCAAAATCATCTACGAAATCTGAAACAACAGAACCTGTTCCTGAATTCTTCTGGGATGATAGTTCTGTAGGTGGAGAATTCGACATCGTTGATATTGAAGCCAGCCCCGAATCATTCCTTGATGATGGCCCTGCTAATACACGAAGTGTGGGAACAAACACAATTTTTCGTCATTCTTCCATTCAGCAAAATAATTTGAAATCGGCACCAACGAATTCTACGACTAGTAAACCTAAATCTGCATCAGTATCTTCATCTCTTTATCAGAGAGGCTCATCAGTAGCACCAAGACTAAGCCAGCCAGGGATAACTGCTAAAACTTCCCCAACAAATAAAGAAAAACATACAACAGCATCTTCAACTCTACAACGAAGTTCCTCTTCACTATTGAATCGAACTTCTCCAAGACTTAGCGATCCCACAGTAAAATTGAGAACGACAATTCCTCAGACCAAATCAGAACTTTCTGTTGTGAATCGACTTAGTGACCCTACATTACAATCAAAACTATCACTTCTGGGTATAAATGAGAAGATTTCGAATTTAGATTTCACTCTGATAAACCAAAGTTCTCCAACACTTTGCAATCCTGAAAAAACACCGACACCAGAAATCCCACAAGAAAATGAAATAAAATCGATTTCAATGACTGAACGAGCACCGATACCAGAAATACCCCAAGAAAATGAAATAAAATCGATTTCAATGACTGAGCGAACACCGCTACCAGAAATCCCCCAAGAAAATGAAACTGAACGAACACCTCTACCAGAAATCCCACAGGAAGATGACGTAAAATCGATTTCGATGCCTGAAACCATAAAATCTCCCGAGTCCCCAATATTTTCCGACTCATCAGTATTATCACAGACAAGTCCGCAAACAGATGGGCCAAAAGACGCTATTGCAGTAACTGAAGTCTTAATAAACCCGATTTATGTCGAAACCCAAAAGCTGAATGACGTAATTTGTACTCCTTTCGACTCTTCGGTATCGGTAGAATCACATGCCAATGTTCAGGCTGATGAGACAAAGGAAAATCCCTCAATGGAAAGTTCAAATTCAAATTCCTCAGAGAGTGAAAAGATGAATGGCCCAATAATCACAACTGAAATACCGTCACCAATATTGTCCTTGGGAAAATTTTCCGATGAGGGCATCTCCATGAGCTCGTCAGAGACCGTAAATTCTTCGAATACAGATTCTGTCAGTTCAATTTCTGATGATGCAGCTAATGACGAAGATTCAATAATGAAAATTTCATTATCCAAATCATCGTCTCTTCCCAATTCAAAAGCCTCTTCCCCTACAGCTCCTAAGGGAATAGTCAAACGTTCCATTTCGTCCGTTTTCGATCGTTTGTCAAAACCCAAAACAAAACCCACTGTACAAGACGCTAAAGAGATACTCCCTGCCGAAAAGAAGATTGTTGGAAGAGTAAGGAAAAATCCCCTAAAATAAAGTAATTTAATTTTTGCATGCTCTTATATTTCTTTGAAATTAAACTTTTACTTATTCATCATTTCTTTCTTTTATTTTTAGAAAGATTTAACAAAATCATCTCCAGCAAAGCATAAAAAACTGGCAAGTGCAATCTTCAAGACCTCGGAGTCCAAATCCACAACTAATAGCTTAGCTACTGATGACGCGAAGAAAATTGTTCCCTCAAAACCTGCACCGAAAATTGTTCCTCCTCGTCCTAAATTCAACACCTCAACCAAAATAAAAGCACCACCCCCACCCCCGCCATTGTACGATCGACTTGCTCCAGAAGATTACGCCTCCCAGCAGTTCAACATTGATTGGTTGAAGAAATGGGATGATGCAGAAGCAGAACCCGCTACGTAAATATGTTACTGTAATCATTTTTCGTATTTGTTATCTAAGTGTTTTAATTCACTCTCTAGCAATAATTTGCATTCATTTTTATCGTATTCGCAATACAATTACATATAAAACTCCCGATATTTTACATACGTTTGCCATTTTGGGTTAATGCTTATTATTCTTATATTTATCTACATGTTATAATTTATCTATATGTTACATAAAACGCAAATAAATTATTATAATATAAATATGCCAGTTTCGAATCTGATAATCTTAGCTAATTAATAATTGTATTATTATATATCTTGTTAAGTTGGCGCTTTTGGTACATAAATATGGTAAAATGAAGTGATACTGTTTTGTAACTAATGATTGATTGAAATTATACGATCGCGTAATAATAGGTAAGGTAACCCTTGTACTCGGCCATTGGTTTATTTATCGACACAATTTTATTATAAGTTGGATACTTGATGCATTTTTAAGCACCTACTTGAGTAGATGCAGAGAACATCCACTTAATTGGTTTTAATATACAGAGGGTTATATATTAACTTCAAATATCTCATATGCTGACTACGCTGAAAAGCACTGCTCTCTGGACATTGTACCATAAACAGAAATGTACTCTGGACTGGCAAAATCACAAGCCCATGTATTTTCAACTGCAAGCTGCATTAATTTAGTAGCCACTTGATTGCCGGCATAGTAGATAGGCGTTCTGCACTAATCTCTGCAGAATTGTACCTGTCTGTGCTAAGCACTTTTCAATATTTCAGTTTAATACAAGGAGACATGCAGTTATACTTTTATCGTATGGTATTATACATCATATACGAACATAAGATTATGTCATTTGTCTAAAAATAATTGCTCATGGAAGTACAAACGTTTACCGAGCAAATAGAGATCAAAATTAAAACAAAGATTATTTACCAAAATAATGATAATCTACTTCACACTTAATGCAGACATGATATTTTAATTACTCTGTCTCCAACAATTCCAAAGAAAATTACAATTTTTATAAATAATTAACTTGGTTCGGATCATCGTATCTGTGTAAACGTTATACTCTCATATATCAGTATAACATTGTATTGTGGACTTTACTATTTTCGAGCACAAAAATAGCTTTTCGTTTGAGAATAATGTTAACACATATACCAATTACCATTGTTAAATTGCAGTCTTTACATATGAATATTAATTACGTATGTACATGATATGGTAAGATTCAGAAGAATGGAATGCAAAACTATCATGAACATAGCTTGGTTCGGATCATCGTATCTGTGTAAACGTTATACTCTATCGTATCTTATGTCAGTATAACATTGTATTGTGGATTATTACTATTTTCGAGCACAATAATTGCTTTTCGTTTGAGAATAATGTTAACATATATACCAATTACCATTGTTAATTATTGCAGTCTTTACATAATATGATGTATATTAATTACGTATGTATATGGTAAGATTCAGAAGAATGATATGGAAAACTATCATGAACTCAAAATCTGGAGGCTTAGAAGTAAATTATTATTCTTTAACATGCTACGATGCTACTAAATGAGTCTGATTGATAACTAAATCACCTATCCAAGCCAAGTAAAAAAGAATTAACTGACGATAATATTATTGTCAATACAGATATAATCTTAGAATCTCCCTTATATATAATTCTAAACTAACAGGCGATACTATTCTCGTATTACTTTAAAATTACAGTAACTTTAGAATATCTTGACACCAGTGCAATAATACCATCCGGGATATACAATTCAAAGCAATTCAATCCAAGTATAGGTTAGCAATTAGCATAGCTTTGCTATGTGATTTATCAAATGCTTCCTCCCTCCATAGGTAGTTTGTTCACGAATCACTACCATTAATTGTAGATATGTACTATTTTTTGTCTGCGATATGAAATGTAGTTGTAAAGTCAGCTCTATGAGGTTATTTGTCTCATGCCTGTCTTTACTGATATCCGAAGTGCGTTAATATAACGTGCTCGTGTTTACTCTGAAGTTATTATGATAAAACAATGATTCATGATGTACAAGAAATTCTTAGTAACTTATAACTTTACGTTAAGCATAGTAGGATACAAATTAAGTATAGTCTGGCTACATTTGTCAGACAGATCCCTTGCTTGTGTCTTGTTTACTATTCAAAATAGAAGAGCCATAAAATAATAGCATTTACATAGGCTCCAATAAGTTATAATTGTCTATTGGTATTCACTGTGATGAAAATACTTTATGCAAAGTTGTTTATCGCTGAGATAAAGCTTTATATGTGTATACTGTAGCGTGTAGATTAGGAGCTTTATTATTTGTATTCTGGATTAGCTTTGGGAATAACATTTTCTTTTGCTTAGACATAACCAGAAATATTTTTGCTCGTATATTCTTGGGTAATATTTAAGCAAAATTTAATTGTAGTAGACTTGTTAAATATGCCATTTATTTGCGTCATATGTCGAGATAAATTGACTCTCCAAGAGGAAGATGGACAAATTCAAGTCATAACATCCACAGAGTGCGGACATTTATTTCACCAAAAATGCCTACGAGAACATTTTCAAAAAAGTAGTGCGCGACTGTTAGAAATAACGGGGAAACTGAAACCTAATTCATTGTAATTGTTTCTTTTTTGTTTAACCTTTCTTCAGCATTTTATAATGATTGACTTATGTATCGTTATGAAATGTTATGTTTTTGATTTTTTTAAGAGAACAATGCCCACAGTGCTCGAGAGAGGTTTCCCAATCAAATAATAGACAGATTTTTCCTTCGGAGTTAGAGGATGGAGATATCGACGATAGGAGATTGCGTGAGGAAAAGTAAAATACCCAGAAAATGTGTTTTTCTTTCAAGGTTAACGCGGCAAGGAATTATTAGAGCTAATCATTTCTGTTTCTTGATTTTACACAGTGAAACTCTGCAGGAGGAAAATTTCGTTTTAAAAGGACGACTGCGCAATCTGGAAATGAGACTAAATGCACCAAATTCTTCAAAATGTATGAATTTTTATGACTAGAAATTGCAATAAGGTAGTTCTAACTGCGCAATCTGGAAATGAGACTAAATGCACCAAATTCTTCAAAATGTATGAATTTTTATGACTAGAAATTGCAATAAGGTTTTAATAAAAAAAGATCCTTGCTTAAATTAACAGACAGTACCTCAGACCACATGGAAAGCAATGTATCAGCAGCCACTTACAATGTAGATCCGTCAATAGTTTCAATGGGTATGCCAATTACAAATGTAAACGTAAACATTAATTGTTTGATAAAGATTTCCAATTATGTAATGCAGTTCATTTTTTGGTTCGGTATTTCTAATAATTTTTAATTATAAATAGAATGCACTGAATATGGACTATTAAAGCTTGGGGACCTAGTAGTATGGTTCGGAGCTGATGGAGACAGTCACAATGGGGATTGTAAAATGGATTGGATCAATCAATAACGAAATTTATACTGGAGTAGAATTTGTTAGTCCTGAACTATCATTTTTACCAATATTTAAGTATATCTACCTACATAGACACAATCAGGATATATACTTTAAAAAATTATTAGGTACCTACATTTAATTATAATTTGATTTTCCATAGGATGAGAGTATTGGTAATGAATTCCCAGAAGTAGAAGGCAGACGATTATTTTCATCTGCCCCGTTTCGAGGAAGATTGGTTCGGACGAGGGAACTGCTTTTGCAAAAGGATTTCTACGGGGAGTGATATTTCTTCTTTGGAGATCCAAGTTTAACCATAATTTGTGTATCAAGATGTGTGACAAGGACAAAGTATTCATATTCCACTTTAGCTTATTGAAGATTATAAAATGTTATCCATTGGTAGAAATCGGTTTTCATTTGTTTATTAAAGATAAATCCGTACATTATGATTTTGGTAATTCGCATTATTAATTTTTACTTCATGTTCTGTAGGTTTTTGTGCAATCATTTTAACATTTTAATATTGAACCCGAACAATCCCCTTTTTCACTTCATTTTTCAAATTAAGTCAATTATTTATTGGACCATTTGTATTTAGTTGCATATAAAAGAAACACCGGAGGTAGTGTATTAATGGCTAAAAGGTCTAAGACAGTAGCAACCAACGAACAATATTAATGAACTCCAAATTTTTGCTAGCAGCCTATGAGAGTATGAAAGTATGAATGTATTTATAGCCGAGAACATGCACGATCTAAAAATACCTCCTCAGATTTGGTAATAATGATTCTTACACTTAGCGAACAGTTCCCTTTAGCTATTCTCGACGAGATAAGGAAAAAATTGAGGTTCAGTTTAGATTAGGAAAAGTGAATGTGAGAGGATTAAAATGGGAAGGAAAAGGGGAAATAGAAAGAAGGTATGTGATGTATAAAAATATTTAGTGTGCTAAAATAATACACAGTAATTTCAAAATAACTAAAATAATGAAATGTATTGAATAATGAGGTTGATGTTATAATACAGGATGGTCAGGCTGACATAAACCTTAAAGTATTTGAAACTGACATATTTAGATGCAAGATATCTCCTATCTATGGACGGTATGTACTATAAATTAATTCAGTAATTTTAACACCCTACTGTTCGGGCTATCACTTTAGTTATTAAATTAATATACAATAAAATACAGATTATTCTGTTAGTCAAAAGTTTTTTGTCATACAATTATAATGTTGTGGGTGTGCTAAAAACTTCGCTATTACTGAAAGTATTGCCGATCGAGTAAAAATTCATGCATATTTAGCTAAATATTTTCTTTTGAACTTGAATGGTAAATGATTTGGGTTGTGAGTTGTGACATACCTACTGTCATTTTATACGCAGGTATTTGGAAACTAAAACGGACATGAAAAAAGGTGATTTGTTGCACAAAGAAAAATGTTTAGTTGCGGGTCCGAAATCTTTATCTACAATTGTTTGCATCGGTTGCCATTCTGATATGCTAAAGACGAATTCACGGTATTAATATTTAATTCTTAACATTCAATTTATAAATCCGCCATATAATATACTAAGCAATGTATCAATTATTCTCCCATGTATATTATGTATATCAGGTACATCAGAAAGACTATAATAATCAGTGTAATTTTTGAGTTTAACTTGTAACTTTAAAAGTAATTAATTCCTCATCGTCTGAACTAATGACAATAAGATAACATTGTTAGGCAGAACTAACTTTATGCCAACTTGAACTAGTTAAATATGATCCCACCATTCCCACCTACTATCAGTAAATTATGACAAATTGAAACATGCTTTGTAATTGTATTCCGTAAGGATTAAGTGCACCAAGTGTAAATGGCCTTTATGTACCATTCAATGCGAGCAATCTCCGTTTCACAAACTTGAATGCAATTTTTTGGTTGAAAAGAATATCCAGGTAGGTAATTACAAAAATCATAATCACTTTCTTTACACGCTTTTAATTTATTGACTTTTTATGGTAGTTGTATTTAATTTTCAAATTTTTGCAGGCCCCAGAACCTTTTAGCACAGAATACGGGGCTATATCCATTCTGCGTGGACTTTTATTGAAATTAGTCCAACCAGAAGTTTGGAAGATATTTATCAGTTTGGAGCACCATAATTCGATACGCAAAGAACAACCAACTTGGAAAGACAATGAAGAACGTGTTGCCACTCTCATACTAGATAAATGGAACTTGCGTGAACTGTTTACAGAAGAAGAGATTTTTTCGGTTGCAAGAAATATAATTTCTATTGAAGATTAAATATTATAAAAATATCTCTTCTAGAATAATTAAAGCTTGAAATCATGACTTTTGTTGTACATGAATAATGAAACTCATTTTCCACAGGTATGTGGAATTTTTGAAGTCAATGGTTTTGAAATGGGGGATTATCAAAGCTATGGAGGAATATTTCCAATTTCTGCAATGATTGCCCATGAATGTGTTCCTA
>JABASI010003365.1:0-16733 GCA_019776505.1 Tomocerus nigrus
CGTCCGTCCCTGGGCACGATACCTTTTGATGTATTCGTTCTGCATTATTAGTATACGTACTACTACCGGGTCTGTAAAAAGGGGGTT
This sequence comes from Tomocerus nigrus, assembly GCA_019776505.1. NCBI lineage: Eukaryota > Metazoa > Arthropoda > Collembola > Entomobryomorpha > Tomoceridae > Tomocerus > Tomocerus nigrus. The sequence goes on from JABASI010003365.1 coordinate 88, forward strand.
AATAAGTCAAGGTAAACTGAGGGAGCTTCTGAGGTCATTTGCACTAGTATGCACGTACCAACCATCATAATATCAGCGTGTACTATCTAGTACACTTGTTTGTGTACACGTAATAGAGTACCTTGACATAGCACCAGTGCACATACTAATGCATTATAGTACTCAAAGGGGTCAACAGGACAAAAAAGGTACTCTGTATTAGTCTGTATTCTGCATTACATCCGTTTCGGATAGTTTATTTACGAGCAAAAAGAACTACAGATATAATGCTGCTTTTTGGGGCTCATTTCAGCTCAATCAGCCATGAAAGAAGTTTTTTATTTTAAACTCAGAAAAGATGTGCCAAAATAATTGTAGAACTCATTGTACTAATGAGGTCTACAACAGCTTTCAATTTGGTTCGGATCCCACGCACAGTGGGGAATGCCGCTACAATTGTGTGCCCGTTTTTTAAAAGGCAGGCACTTAAAAAATACTAATCTTACTTGACAATTTATATTTGGATATGCATTAAATACTTGGAACAAAGATTCATGTAATGAGATGCTTTTGAACAAGTGATAGTAGTAAAATGTAAATATGTAACAAAGTACCATCAACACACTCATCGGTTTATTTACTGTAATTTTTACAGTGACAAACAGTTATCTTACAATATCTTATCAGTATCAATTAATTAGACTACCTATGTTGGTATACTAGCTTATTATATGTATTACATTATCTCATCATTACAATACAGACACATGACAAGCCGACATAACTTGACAACTCTCTTACATGCTAGTAGTATGGTAGGTAATAATAATAATAATATTGTGGTATGGTATGGTATGGTAATTTACAAAGTACACATGTTTAGTTTGATCAACAATTTTAATATGGCTATGGGTTTGCATCGTTTGTAGGTAGATTTGTTAGTAGACAGTTAAATACGTTGTTGTCTTGCAGCATTGTTGGTTATCCTTTGTTATGCTTAAGTAGCTAAAGGTCACTATACTAAGGTTCCCGTCATTTCTCTTGTACATCTACGAGTAGGTCTGCATTTACTTTATGTAATTAGGTAAATACGTATGCTGTGTAATTGTATTGTAATTGCATAGATATTATACATAGCTATAGGTAAGCTATAGTTATGCAGGTATGTACGTTTCAATTTCAATTTTAATATTTCAGGGCATTTCCCTACTTACTATTTCCATTCACGTATTCAGGCAGGTAAACATTTAATTGCTAATCCTAACTTCAAATTGTAGCGTTAGTCAGGCCAGCCTAGCCCATTTTTTTCTTATCTTTTGCCTACTTATTCCAACTTTCTCCAGCAATGAACTTCTATATTCTCACTTAGACACTTAAGTATTTTAGTCAATAACTATACTAAAACAAAATAAATGAAATACTAACATTGATATAAGGAAATCCAGTTAAATTGTTTTTCTCTTGCATATACAAATATTTAAAATGTTAAAATAACAACTTTCAACCTTCTTTATTCATTTCAACAGGAAATTTTGATGTTTAGTAACAATATCTAAGAGGTAGACTGGTATAGTATGTATTTTCATCGAAATGTTATCTGGAAATTATTAAAACAATACAAATCTATTGTGCACATTGGAATATTATGGAATAATACTGAATGACATTATTTTTTTAAACAAAAACAACAAATCATCATGAAAACAACCCTTTTCCATTATATAACTATCGTTTTTGCAATTACAAATATTGACAAAAATTGAAATATGATATGATCAAATAATCAGTTTTCATTGCTTGGATTCACGCAGTTTTAACGTTTAATACTTCTGAGTGAATTAATTAGCTACACTAATTATTATTTCCTATTCTATATGACTAGATTAACTTCTTGTTGATGATAATCAAGATGGGACATATGCATCTGCATAAATCGCCTGGCTATTAAAAGTTCTAGTCTAAGTATAACGAACTGTCGCTGCAATTAATTGACAATTTATGGATGATGGATTAAGATTTGAAAGATTTGGCCTTTTACATAAACTCTGTGTAACATAGATAAAACAAAAATTGAAATATGATATGATCAAATAATCAGTTTTCATTGCTTGGATTCACGCAGTTTTAACGTTTAATACTTCTGAGTGAATTAATTAGCTACACTAATTATTATTCCCTATTTTTTATGACTAGATTAACTTCTTGTTGATGATAATTAAGATGGGACATATGCATCTGCATAAATCGCCTGGCTATTAAAAGTTCTAGTCTAAGTATAACGAACTGTCGCTGTAATTAATTGACAATTTATGGATGATGGATTAAGATTTGAAAGATTTGGCCTTTTACATAAACTCTGTGTAACATAGATAATACAAATTCTAATCGATGAAATAATTAGGTATTTCTTTGTGTGATAACCTGCGTTGTCTTTCCTATACGGTATACTCATTAGAACAATAAATGTTATTTATTTGCTAATTTCATTTGATTATTATGTTTATTAGTAGTTTGAGTGTTTGAGTATAGCTGACCTGACATTAGAACAGTCCTGCATTGTCCTACGAGTATAATTATGCAATTTGGATAAATATATGACGTCCAATACCATACAATTACAATACACAAGGTATTTAGGTACCTAGATACTTAATTACTAACAATAATAAATAGAAATACATACGAATTACCTACATGATCAATTTATAGCACTAGAAAACAATTATTATGTAAGTACAGACTTCATACGAGCTTTTATGACTAATACAAAGTAGAAATTAACAGTTATTCCAACATCATCATCAATATCAATAGTTTTCTTCTCTTAATCTATACCTTACTAGCATACGACCATTTCTAATCTGCAGTATAGACAACATACTAATTTTTATTTACACAGTTTCCGACTAAACTGAATGAACTAATTCATACAGTTGTACAGAGTACAGTACAGATACTAAATACATTGTACTGCACTTGATAAGAAAGATCTACTAACTTGATGTAATTATTAACTAATCCACTAATACAGATATAATATATGTACTTATATGTAGAAATACATTACAGAATATCTGTTACGTTAACTTTACGTATGTACTCAATTATTTACTTACATTAGAATTAGTATATGAATGTCATTAATAAACCATGATATGTTCAACGAATGTATTTATAGTACATGTGTTGGTAGTTATTGTATGATGACGGTATGCGCTATGGTCTCAGAACATTTCTTGTACACATCCTCCCACATATCCATACAATACAATACACATAGGTACTTTCAATTGATTCATTTTAGTAATTCATTATCTCCCATAATAGTAATTTTTGCTTTACAATTATAGATCCCATCCTACTGCAATCTTATCTGAATCCCATCCAGCAACTCCTTTTTTTCCTCAATAATTCCTTCCTACTTATACGCTGTAAAATTTTCAACCCCCCTCCCCTTCAATAAAAAGTGAAAAACTAAACTAACTTTTCTAGATGCACTCAAATTATTTAACACCAAAAGTTAGTAGCAGCAATCCAAATTCCAGACAAATCAAAATCCAAATTTTTACAAAAAATATATCTAATCAACTTTTATCCTCTACTTCTATCTTACAGTTTACTTTACACATAGCGTACGTATTACAATTACATTCCTGGATAAATGGCACCTATTGAAAATTTCAAGAGATAGAAACAACATAATTTTAATGTGTCTTCTCATATTGTTATTTATTTATAACTGCTAAACTGCTATATTTACGTAAACCGGTTATTTTATAATTATTACGGATGCGAATCTTTTGTTGGTGAGAAAAGTTCTAGTGAATATTAATGCTTGTTAGTATATACGTTCGGTAAAATCAGAAAACTTTTCACGATTTAAAATTACTATACATTACAGTCCCAGAATGATTGTTTTCCTGTTAATTAGTAATTAAGTCAAAGTATTTAATTCACATCAGACAGATCAGACGGTGGTTTTGTGATTGTTTTTATATTGAACAAAGGATTTTTAATACATTAATCTCCGTTATTTCAACGATGATTCATTGAATTGACGTTACCGCATCTCCAAACCCAAAACCCGAAAACATTGTCAGTCGACAGTCTTGTGTTCCCGATATTAATGAAATTAATTAATAAATCAACAATTTTGAAATCTTTTTGATAACATTGAAAAGAAAATTGTGTCACAGCATCAATACCTACATTAATTAGACGCAGACAATTAGTTTTAGGTTATTAATGAATTTCCAAATCAAAATGGCATTCAGACGATTTAAATAATATGCACGATTTTTTTTACAATCTACTGTAGGTATTCAACGTATAAAATATCGGGTTTTGGGATTGCGAATTGAAAATTGAAATCTATTTTGCTGAAATAAAGGAGATTAATATTAATGTCCATTTATGTACCAGTAATAAAGTTAATGTATAGGTAGGTATGTAGGTAGGTATAGGTATTGTATGTTTAAGGTATGTACTAGCATGTATGTATTATAGTATTAAAATGGTTTGTTGAACTATTGATTGCATATTTCACTTGTAGGGTAGTTTTAATTAAATATTTCTAATATTTAACTGCCTTCACTCTCATCAGCTTCGGCTTTTTAACATTTATGTTACTAATTAATTAACAGTTTGATAATGGCTACGAGAACAAACTTTTCATATTATACAGTACATACACATTAATACATGGCAAAAATTTACAAATGTATGTGCAATCACTAATTTTCCGTTAGTATTTAGTTATGTAGTGTATTTAACATTTAAACAGTGAAGGTAATCCCGGTTATTTATTGCTTGATAAATATTTATGATGGCCCGTGTTGAAAGCTGGCTGGGCTTTAAGTACGAACTTTCTTTTCATTTCTAATGTAATAGTGTGTTTATTTAAGCCTTTATATGTATATATTTAAATTGTAGTTTTTATGTGCTTCAGCTATATACGAGTTAAGTATGAACACGGATTGAAATTTTATTTAATATTTTACTGTGCACTTGTGTATCTGCAAATGTCTTTGAAACTGTGGTGCATTATTATATACACGTAAAATTTTAGCATTATTGCAGTGATACGCTTTACTTACTATGGCAGATAAAATCTGTCAACTCAAGTACTTTTCTAACATTTCCAAAATTGAAAAGTCATTACTATTTGTAGCAACAACAACAATTTGTAGCTCAAAAATCCTTTTAAACTTCACTAAATCATTTTAAAATCCTTAATTTACAAAATATTTTCGTAAACTACTTAGAATGGCCAAGAATCTAATACTAATGAATTAACAATTTATTGATATCTTCCAGAAATATTTAGATTAGTACTTGAATTGCCCAAATGTTTATAAAGTGCCATTTTCTAGGCATATTATTTTTTAATGAGCCAAGACAGAGTAACAGATACAAAAAATACACGAAAATGTCAAGAAAATATTGTGCTTGATAGCTTGTAGTGTGCTGTACACTAATAAATAAATATATTATTTGTTTGGAGCATAATTACCAAAAGTAGACATAAGAATTGCAAGATTAGATAGAAACAAAAGCTACTATTACATTAGATGAATAAATGTCTTATTATGAGTGTAATATTTAAGTGTGCGACTTATTGCAATAGTTTCTATCTCACATGAATAGATTGCATCATTACAAATGTTTATTAAGAGTGAGAAGTTGTCATTGTAGCTGTTATTATATATTTACATGCCTTCCTATAAGATACGTTGTAATGATCGTGTGAATAGGATTAGGCTTTAATGAATTCGAAGGTTTACGCATGAGTTGCTTATTAGAACACAAACTATTGGTCTGAAGCCTAGCCTAGTAATTTAGAAATGAATAATAATAATATTTTGTCTGCTAATAGTGTAGCTAAATGTCATGTAAGTATGTAGAGGGATTTTGAACCTTTCAGTTATACCTGACTGTACGTATTTATTTCTGAATTAATAGTACCGATGGATACCTACACAAGTAGGTACTTGAATTATTAGCTAATTTTTACAGCGTATCTCTTTAGTACATTTAGGCATATAGGATGATCATCTTAATTGTAATAGTACTGTTTAGATTTTGGATACATCTATATGTAGTTATAATACTGAGGGAGTAGTTTCTTACTTATTTTTCATTAGCTCCAGCAGACTAGCACTAGATCTTACATAGACGTAAAATAAAATTTTCATATATAAAAGGAAATTATTGTTATCAAGTGGAAAATTTCAAAAATACTAAATAAATAGAAAAATGTAGTGATGAATAGGAAAAGCTAGGATGTCTAATGCTAATTCATTAAGTATTATAGTAAGTATATAGGCAAATATTTCCTGGAATGAGACAAAGATTTCCACATTCCAGAGTATAGTTTGGCATGGCAGTGACATGACAGTGCATGACTGACAATTGACATCAACAAACACCTAGCCACGCTACTTTCTTACACTTAATTATAAGACAATCGTCTTATTACAGTAAAAATTCATCTCGTTAAATTATCCTCTGTTCAATCCCTTTTTGTGAAACAAGACCTGATCCACAGCATAACACTCACAATAGCAAAATTTATTTATTACAATTCACAGTGACTCTTTCTGTCGTAGTAGCTACCTAAAACTACCTTCTTATAAAGGTCTTCTTCTAATTAACTCTAATATTTATCTTTTAAATATTACACCAGTCCAGATTCAGAGCTGGATTTTTTGGATTCCTACGGAATGTAGTAATTTTGATTGGATTGAACAATTCTCTTTTTAGGCTCTTAGGTTTTTATTACATCTGGAATCTACACTTTAGAAAAAATTTACCAATAGATTTAAATTACGTAGATTTTTCCTTAGTAAATGACAGTGTAAAGTAGTTTTTAGCTAATTTATCATTCGTATCTTTAGATGTGCGATTGTAGTAAATTGCAATTGTGATCAGCAAATCACTGAACTAATTACTCGTTGTTTATCCTCTCATTTTCATCTTCTATTCTTCTTCTTTTTTTTCTTTTCAATTTCCTCAATTAATACAATCCTAAATGTTAGCAATGGATTCTGCCAAACATTTATAGACAAATACTCACTGCCACAGTCTAACCACCATCTTCCTTCAGCTATAGCATCTACACACAGAGAAATACAATACAAACAGCTAATTAATGGCTTTTACAGATTATTCACGTTTCACTGTTTCTTGGATAGGAGCTACAGATAATTTACATTTTATTTTGAGTTTTAATAGAGTGAAAGCTAAAAGAATACATAGCATAAAAGCAGCAATCACTTTTTATGTATGTTATCTAGTATTCATCTATTAGATTATACAGTTAGTAAAAAGATTTTCCATTTCCAAAGATAGATTACGAAATTTGGTTTGTTTCTTTCTTTGTGTTTGCTTTGTGTGTTTGTATCAAAAGAAAAATCTTCTTAGTTTCTTGTAGTATGTAGTAGTATGGAATGTAATGTAGGTAGTAGTATGTAGTAGTAAACTACCAATAATCAGTAATAAATATAATTATTGGTTATTGTGTAGCAAAAAATTAAATGAGTCCAGTCACCAGTCCGCTCTTTTTACAAGCCAGTCCAATTGAGAAATGCAATGGAAACGAATAAGCTGTTTCCCAATACATTGTTTAAAGTTTTTTCATTCTACTTTATCGAAAAAAGTCTAGTTACAAACTATAATAATTAACACAAATTAACATTTAAGTCTTCCTAACTGCTAATAGTACACATTCTATTTATATGCATAACAATCCATCCACGGATTCTATTTAACATAGTCAGACTACAAAATTAGGTAACTATTATTAACCTATATATTCGTTTAAATTACTCTCGTTTCAAGTTACAGTCAATCTATCGTTATACTACAATTTTTTTCTATTTCTTTTTGCTACTGAAAGTACATTAAAACTTTCAATTCAGAACTCAAAATGCAGTCCGATGAACTTAAGTAAGAAAATCTTCTTCGCCATTTTCCTCCTTGATTGTATAACAGTCAACTTCAAACGCTTCGCGCCCTATCACAAAGAATTTCGAACATTTTTTAAAACAGGAAATGGTAAAGATTTAATTACTTATGAGAATGTGCCGATTTACACAATGTCTACATATCACTTTCACCATTCACCAGATTATACCATTTAGTTGAAAAGTGAAAGCCAAAAGTGAAAGGTCACTTTGCAGGAAACCAGATGAAAAATATTTTTGTGCGCTATTCAGGTATGAAATAACGGAAGGTTATTAACATGGCGAAAATATTTTTTAATTAACTAATTTAACGTTTTAACATGGTGAAAGTCTGGTGAAAGTAATATATGGACTTTTTAGGTCGGATCCATGTGAATTACTCAATCAAGCCAGAGATATTGCTTACCATCAAGCGAAGGGGTTCTTACAGGAGCTGCCCTACCCAACCTGGGTGGAACTGGCGGGGGCATCGATGGCGGCGAAGAAGTGGGTGATGGTTGTGACGGTCTCCGATCAAGTCTTGGAGGAACAGGTGGCGGAGTGCTGCCGGGAGTAGCAGGGCCAGGACTAGAGCCTTTGCTATTATTATTAACTCCACCTCCAACGATCTGGCTTTGAGTGGTAGTCGGAGTGGTGCTGGAGCTGCCTCCAGAGGACCAGGAGGAAGTCGACCCATTTTGTCCATTATTATGATTATTACTATGATGTCCATTGCTGTGGTGTCCTGTTCCGTTGCTCCTGGGGCGTGAGAAAGTAGTTTCATCAGGGGGGCTGGAACTATATTCTTCGTCGGAGGAGACTCTCTGTCTCATGCCAGAGCCTGGTTTGGGTGGAGGTGGTGGAGGAACGTTGACCGGTTTGGCGACAATATTGGCATTGTTGGCGTTGCCTCCTTCGGCGGAAACAGTGGAACTGGCACCATTGTTTTTCGGAGGACTGCCCCCACTTTTCATAATCATACTAGTGACAAATGGTGATTCGGCGGTGTAGGGAGGCGGCGGTTGTTGGTGAGTGGATGGCATTGACATGGAACTACTACCTATTTGTTGAGACTTGTAAAATTGAGCTGCAGCGGAGGAATTATTATCGTCCATCCCGCCAGCTGCCGACATAGACATGGAAATAGATGCGTTATTAGCAGCAGACATAGAAGCAGAAGAACTAGTTGTAGAAGCGTAGAGACTTGCGTTTGGATCTGAAGAATACTGTTGGCTAGAAAGTGGTTTAGAGGATTGAGACATCATCATCATGTCAGGATGTTGAAAGGTTTGTGGTAATTGAGGCAGTCTTCTTTTACTGCCATTATTACTACTTCGCTCATCTTCTAACGAATCCGATCGTTCAGCATGACCTGGCGTGAATTTCCTTCCTGGAAAAGGACTTGGCGGAACTGAAGCGGAATGCGTTTGAGTAGTGCTCATTTGCTGAGAGCTGCTCATTGTAGTCAAAGGTTCGGATGAGCTTGTAGGTCCAGCTTCAGTCGTCTGTTCGAAAGCAGAAACTCTTGAGCGGACTGAAACGGTTGCAAATAAATCTTCGGCAGATGATGGTGCTTGATCCGTCAGTAATTGTCGAGCTCCCGAAGTAGGCGTGGGAGAAGTGACGGACGTCGTCGAGAATTCGGATGTGAGAGAGTAATTGGAAGATGTTGTTGCTGGTGTGAGGGATTTGGCTGTGGAACTTACAGGTGTTAACGAGTTAGGCGTTGTGACGGATGTCAAAGAACTTGAAGTTGTACTCGGTGTCAGAGTCAAAGCACCAGAGGAAGATGACGACGTTGTTGTCGTCGTCGCCGTCGCTTGCTGTTGTCCAAGTAAACTTGAGACACCAGAAGCGACTGTTGTTGTGCCCACATTTGATATCAAATGGGACGGTTGATGGTGTTGGTGATCACGAGGCAGGTGATGTTGAGAAATCGGTGGAATAATGGAAGTTTTTGAATGAATACTTGTGGGGCTAGGTGAAGATTCGCTAAGAGAGCCAGGTGACTGCTTTGAAGGACTTATGGGGAGAGAGGTCTTCGGCTGAGTCCTCTGGGATCTGGACAAAAGAACGGAAGCTGGGCTGGAACGGGGGAATGGTCGTCCTTTGCCCAAAAGCGATGGGCCCTTCCTGACTGCTTCCGCTCCCGCTGCCCGAACTGTCTGCAACAAAGGCACTGATGGACCATAAACGTTTTCAATTGACATTTTACTAAGCATAGCTTTTCCATTATTTGCCATTAGGAGCTACAAACGGTTTTAAGCTAATACAGTAGGTTGGCTTTGTGCTCCAAAATTCAAAATGCTCAGTAATTTGACTTTGAGAGAAGAGACAAAAGACAACAATTAACACAGAGTGAGAGAGATAGACAGAGAGAGAGAGAGAGAGATAGAGACAGATAGACAGAGACAGATCTCTAAAGTACACTGTAGTACTTTCAAGAAGTGAGATGTAAACAGGTAACAGGCCAAATTACAGGGTGATATTTTTAAAATTGTGCTGTGTGATTGCTTGTGACACATTCGACAGAATAAAAATGTTGAAATATTATAGACACAATAGAGCTACATAATAATATAGTAGTCAAATGCATATACAGACAGCACAGAGACAACATTGAACGTATAATATATGGTGATATGGGTTCGATGGTTCGCTAATTAAGTAGATAGGGAGTTTTAATGATTTGTACAAATATAGTACACAAAGATATGATCCATTTGTCAATGAATCAAATCACTTTCATTGTGCAAAACATGGAAAGGTGAAGAAAGCGAAAAAGTTCGACAAACGTACGTTGTACCATCCGTTCGGCAGCTTTGACAACATTTCAACATAGTTTTCAATTGCAAATAATTACATATTTTCCTTGTAATCAAATGCATATCTTAGTCATAGGATACGTACTAGTATTTTTTACTATTTTTCTATGTTCATCAATCTTTGCAAAGCCTGTATATTTTTGTAGTAGTGCAAAAAAAATGTGTACACAGTCACAGTACTCAAGACAGACTGAAGAGAAATTGAGAGAGAGAGAGAGAAGAGAGCTGAATTGAATGGCTATCCATAATGCACGCTAAATAATTCAATTAACGTAAGCAGTCAGTCAGTTAGTGTAAGTATACCCACTAAAAGTAAGTATATAGATTTTCAGCCATAATACAGCATACAGCCCCAAGCCCAAGGAAAATAAATAGTAATTTTTCGTGACATTCTCATTAGAGGCGAAATGAAGTGGGAATCAAGAGAATAATTGCACTCTTAAAAGGTTTACGACTCAGCATAAAAGTCATCTTTAAAGCTTTTTTAGCCTTTGTATAGTCCCTTTGGCCTGCCCTTCCCTCTTTTCCTTTGGCTTCACTTCAATTCCGTTGACTTTGACTTGACTCCCTATTTCCTCATCTTATAAATATACTTTCTCCTAAATACTACCCTACTACTACGATACTGTCCTAACAACTAACGACTCTCACTGCCATAAAAGCAAATCGTCACATTACATTAGGGCTGACGACGCAGGGGAAACGAAATCTTTAAGACAAGGAAACAACACTGCACAACCAGTTTAGGCCACTTGAAGGCCACATAGTCGATAGAGACACACAACAAGACTCTCTCTATCCCCAAATCATTCCCTACAACTTCATTCAAATCCAGTCAACTAAAAACTAAATTCAACTCTAATGGCCTAACCTATGAAGTCAATGCGACGACGGCATAGAAAAACTCCCTGCAACTATCATCATCTCAATGCTTTGCTTACTACTAGTTAGTAACTAGTTTTTTTTCAGTCTTGTAATCATCACCCACCCGAGCCTCTTCCTTTTTTTCCCTTCCCTCCTCCCATCAACTTTATGTGTTAATTTTATTTTATGTAGTTAGTAAGGAACGAGCCTGTACAAACAAACTACTTGCTTGTATGTACACATTATATCAGAATGAACTTCCAAAACTCTAACCTTTGATAACTTTTACACATGAATTGACGGACAGGGCACGACAAACTAAAGGAAATAGCATACATAAAACTACTAGTTAACTTAAGCGAGCAGAGCTCATGAAATATAAACATAATAATATTATTATGCTAGTAAAAACAAAAGGGAACAGTAAATTTTCTCATAAAACTAATACCGAACCATGTAAATGTACTTACAAAATTAAGAGGATTTTTTCTATCTTGCAGTTTTATCAAATAATTGTAAGACAAACTATCATGGTATTCAACCTACTTTTCGAAACTTAATTCTTTTTTAATTTAAGTGAAAACGGGATTTTCTAGACATGAAAAATAGACCAGTGCTTGGGTCTGATAATGTTTGAAGATCCTAAAAAACATTCTAGAACAAAAACAATCGAATATGGTGCTTTCACTGCTTTCTCTTGCAGGAATTAAATTGAAGGAGAAATTCAATAAAAATTACTTACTAGGTCCTTGGTTCACAAGTATTCTTCACGACTTGCAGTCTGCAGTCGTAAAAAATAGGGCAGATGCTCAAAACTACAGCAAAAACTAGAGTACGCCCTTGCCGAAAATTATTTTAAAGCTTATTACACTGTACTATATATAAAGTTTCAATGAAAATGTTGCACAATTTTTGGTAAGTTTAAAGTTTAAAATTACAATAAGAGTTTAACACTCTACAGCGCATTTGACTTGATACAAAGAAACTGCAGTGAAAGTTTCACATGACGTTTGTATATGAAAAGAGAAAGTTTCTAGTTTCGATTAACGTTTATATCAAGGTCGTCAATTCTGAGCACACCGGGTGATCATATTAATAACTAAGGATCAATGAAAATGTCCAGGTCCTTTTACGTGTCGCATAGATCGTTACCAATTCAGCTGGTTGTTATTTTTAAGATTGCAGTTGTGGAGAGTTCATTCAGAAGAATAGTCCTGTACTGTGGTACTACAGACGAAAATATTTATATGCGTCATACCTAAAACAATGTCTGAAATTGGGTTGCACAGATATACTTTGTATACCATAACTTGGCATCACTGAAAGTGTGTACTTAGTTCGGCATTGAGCACGCTACTTTCTGCCTTTAGTTGCATTTGTGATATATCATAAAAAGATATCCGATCCCTACTTTTCATTGCACCATTGCGATTCTAGTAGTGTCCCTACGTTTTCTTTCTGTTAGTTACATCTATACATGAACAGGAGGCATAATAATTTAATGTTGATAAAGAGGAAATTGTAGGCAATTTTGTAACGGGTCGTCTGCTAAGGTACATTGAAATGAAACCCAATGCTGGGAAATGTGGTTAATGAAATTCCTGTGATCTTTCGCTATAAAAAGGGAAGAGAAAGGGAACTGAATAGTCAAAATTGTTTCTGTAGATAGTAAGTAGGCGTATAAGTATAGGATTCAGTGTGGGTGGCTCNATTCAGTGTGGGTGGCTCATAAATAAAATGAATCCAGCTAAGAGACAGAAAATGTATCATTGCTGATAGCTGAACTGTTAAATGCTAAGTATTTAAAGTCTAAATGTTAGTAAGTATTACAGTAAGAACTAACTATAATACTATAATATATAGAGAGAAAGTATTTAGTATATTTAGAGTAGCTGTCATTATATTGCAAAGATAGTATATTACTAGCAATAGAATAGAGTGGAAATGAATCTAAATAGTAGTAAGTAGTTAGTTAGTATAGTAGTAAGTAGAAGTGAAATAAATGAGAGTTAAAGTAAATAGAAAGATAAGAGAGCTTCTACAGCTGTTAGTTATTAGAGTTTGATAGTATTCAAGTATGTAAGTAAGTAAGTATTGCATATAAAGTATGTAATTTATATAGTAAAGTAAGTGTAAGTATATAATTTGTGAGATATAGAATAGAATAAGAGAGTGTTTTGAAAAGAGACGATAGCTGTGATCGAAATACTTTTACCTGATTTCGCAGGCCAAACTTCTAGGAGATATTGTAGAACTTTAATCGGAGGCTGGAAGTCCATGCTTTCAGGATTCAGATCATAATGCACCATAAGTATAGGACCAAAACACTGGGCGAGTTGAGTAGGACCCATTTTGTTTCGATCACTGAGTGAACACACAAGGCTCAGATGCTCCAAAATTAACAATAGTGTACACTGTATACAAACATAATTACCATTTTAAAACATTTCACATTATTTTCAATAAAATTCAGGAATACATAATTTAAAAATGATTTTCTAAAGATGTGGAGAGGGCTAAGTAGTAAATAGTTGGTGGGGCATTAGTGAAATGGGGTTGATAACAAATGGGTTTGTTGTTTACCCGATTTGGCTTTGGTAGACATTCAATAATGGAGAATAGGAGTCGGGCATTTCCTTCAGGGTCATCCGGGAGACAAACTCCAAGAGCATCCACTAGCATCTGGTACAAGCATTTCGTCAACAAAGGCTCGGGCAGCTCCCGCAAATAGTCTTTCAACACTCCTGTTACATTAGATTAGAGTCAGCAAGGAAACTAATAGTTAGAGACACAGAGGATGAGACACTTTACAGAGCTCATAAATATCTCTCTCGATTCAATTCCTCTCTCTCTCTCTGTACGTCTATAGAAGAAGAATAAGGCGTAAGAGAGAGAGAGAGAGAGGAGAGTTGTGTGAGTTGCCTTGCCCTGGCTTGGCTCGCTCTGGATTTTATCTATTGCTGCCATTCCACATTCGTTCGACTACGATTACATTACATTACGATACGATACGACAGGATGGGATGCGATATCAACGAGAGCTTAGTAGGCAAGAGAGAGAGAGAGAGAGACTTTTACCTATTTAAGCTACTCTACTTCCCACTATATCAAATCAACCACCAAAACCAAAGTACTATCGAAGGACGAAGAGCAAGAACCACTATCTATCTACTATTGCCACTGGCTAACAGACTAACTACATTATACACATATTAAACTCAATAATATATAAGTATATCTTAAGTAGGGTTAGCTAGCCATACTTTATTTAGCATTACTTTACTTTCTCTATATTATATTGCATCCGATCTTTTGAAGCCCGGCCATGATGTCTAGTCTTAATGGTTCCTAACTCTAGCCTCCTCCGCTCACTCTCCTTCCCACTACAATTTATGATCTTTCCCAATCTCCTAATATCAACGGATATATTATACTTTCTTCTTTGAACTTTATATAATGTATGAACAGCTTGGTTGGCCCTATATTATAGCCATCATTATATTAGTTACGTGACCCTAAGGGCTTTCACCTAATACGCCAATATTAAAAGATCCGATACCATTGTCACCATATTATAATATTCCAATATTATCCTCTCTCCTATATTTCAAACTACCTAAAACAGATATAGATAATATTTTTATGGGAACTTAACCTAACTTTCCTGCCCTGGCTTATATTATTGCCTCCTCTGACACTTCTACTTTCACCTTCCTTTCACCATAAACTTACTTTACTTAGCACTTATACGTACAGACATATAATGCACACGTGAATATATACTATATATCCATATCCATATATCCATGCCGTTTTTTCGAACTAACTTTTCTACTAAGTCTCAATATTCAATAAAAATATCCAAGTTATTACCGGCAAACGACACTAATACTCCTATATATAGAGGCACGAATGCTTTCCATCCTCACCTATTGCATAAATTAGCCATGTCAAAGAGAAGTGAGCACTTTTATTTCCCGTAGGACAACCATCAGCAAAATTATATCCCTTACGAATACGAATATTTGCTGAAGATACAATAACTTCTCTGCGTAAACATACGTAGGCCTATATATATTTTATCATCATACTTCTAATTATAACTGACATGATGCCGACAGTTTACAAGAGGGAACTGTCAAAGCACATATTTAGCCTCACTCTGCTACTTTCACTAGTTTCACTTTGTGGCACATCACATTTTGCAATGAATTTAGCACTCCTATATTACTTGTAATTTGTAATATTTAATATTAAGCTTTTATGTCATTAACTTACATATTATATTGTTAAGTATATTCAAATAGTTATAGATTTACTAAAAATGATGATTACCTGTGCACGCTATACATTATTACTTATTACATTTATACAAACAGTGACAATTACAAATGCTTTACCCGAACTCCCATATTTACTATACAATTTGTACTACTTATGATTCTGTAAAATATCCATGCTTATATTTTACTGTTATAAACTTTTTTTGCAGAGGCACAGAAGGTAATTTGTAAGTCTAAACCGATGAAAATTGCACGAAAGGTTGAACATGGCAAGGCAAACGGAAGGCAAAATTAGGCAACTAATATACTTTCTAAGTTATGTCTGAATTGGCTGAAGAAACGGGGGAACTCATAACAAGTAATTGCATAGTTAATGACAAGTTTTAATAAATGATACTTGTCTAACGAATTGACGCACGCAACTTTTCTTGATCAGTCAACGTCCTTATTACTTACATTGGCTAATCATCTACCACTTTTAATTTCATAGTAAAGGTTGCTACACAATCATTATTGCTGTGTTTACGTCCACGTCAATTCAGAATGTCAGTTTACATGTAGAGGCACAAAGTTTGGAAAACAAGCTGACTATAAATATGCATGGTCCTTCATGCCTACTCTTTATAATGTGTGTAATTTTATCGCACTCCTCTAATCTCAAGTCTAGACTTGATTTCTTATGCATTAGCGGTTTTCGCATGATAGTACAAACTCTTGTAGCGAATTAAGTGTGCTGAATAATCTCATTTATT
>JABASI010003366.1:0-16728 GCA_019776505.1 Tomocerus nigrus
TGGGCAGAGCCAGTGGATCGAGTCTCTTAAAAACACAAGTCACTAGAGTCAGACTACCCGCACTATTATCAGCACACAATTCGACAATGACAAGTCCACTTGGAAATCAAAGAATTATTTAACATTAGAGAATGTGCACTATTTCTTTATAATTCTAGTTGGCGGGCGGACACGTGTCGGGTGGGATGTGGGGCCTCCTGCTCCTCTCGCGTCACCTTTGATTATCTCGTTACAATGGGATATTATGGCGGTAAACTGAAGTAAAAAGAAATCGGTCGAATTTTGAACGTCCCAACAGGAGATGCTAGTTTGTTGGTGCATTTAATTGTAACACATCCCTGTTCATATTATAAGGAAGATGGTGGTGGTGGCCGTGTGTGCGGGGATGAGTTTTGTGTCGGGAGCCAGTGGCCCTTGTATGTGTGGACGGGACGGAGGACTAGGAGATTTGCTCGTGCGAAAGCCCCAAAAAAACAGTTTCCTTGACTAGAGTGGCGTCTGCAGAGTGTGGAGTCAGGAAAGTGATCTGAATTGGAACGACAGAAGAAATTGGAACTGAGGAGGATTCACCCACTGATTTCATCTTTGCTGGAATTGCTCTAAATCCGATCGGATCCTTCACACAACCCAAGATCCCTTTCTACTCTTTTCTCTCTCCTTCTGGACACTTGCACTTTTTATCACTCCATCTCTTCCTTCATTCTCCATCTATCTACTTAGTCTCTCTCTGCAAATCTCATCCCGACGACACTCACTCTACAGCTGTCCACTTACTCTTAAAATTATTCTACATACAAAGTAATATGTAAATGCAATAATAATTCCTGTAGCTGATGATGGAGGATTTTATTTTGAAATTTGCAATTTGCAATTGTAATTTCCGGACGGTGCTAGGATAGAGCCTTAATTCAACAGTGTATCTTTAAGCAGGTAGGGAGTTAATGGAGAGAATGAGAATCTTAATTGGGTATGACAGTCACGTTGGCACTACACACACAGAGACACTACAAAGTTGGAGGATGACTACAAAGAGACGAGAGTGTGGAGACACGTGGGAGTTGTGTGTGGCAGGGCAGGGACAGAGAGAGATGGAGAGATGAGTTGATGTAGCGGGCCGAGGAGTGTAACTGACCGGAGATGAGGAGAGGAGAAGAGCGGAGAGATGCGGAAGACGGAGATGGAGGAGGACAGACGGTGGTGGCTGGTGGTGTGGTAGGCGCTGGGAGTGGGTGAAGCGAGGAAGGTGAGATGATGTGCTGACAGCCTCGCTCATTGCCACAGCTCACAGCTCAGAGTGGGGAGAGAGAGAGATTTGCACGTTCTGCGCACTCTGATTGCGAGGACAGGCGATTCAAGTCCTGGAGACGTCCACACATCACTCACATCAACACAACACAAGAATATCCATGTCAATGATCACCGTCGACTTAGAATGAACATCTCTCTCCCTGCCATTATCCCACACTCTCACCACTCACTCAAACAACACTTAAATTCTTCGTCCACAACCGAATTGTACACTTTGCAAAATTTTTTAAATCGCGGTGGTCTTAACGGGCAGCATTAACAACCACCAGAATTTATGTTTTCTCCCATTTTGCATCCATTTGCAAATTTTAGGGAGGTTATGGAATTGAGACACAGAATGTGATGCAAAGTGCGTGAAAAGTGCGTATGCCAATTTGCAAAAGCAGCTCCCAGAACACACCTCACTCTTTTTAGCAATCAACTCAAAGTCACTCAAGGTCACTCATAATTTTTGTCTCAAGGGAAAACCCTTCCCAGTAAAAGTCCAGTAAAGTCCCAGTAAAGTCCCAGTGAAGTCCGTAGATCGGAGAGGTTGTTCACTGGGAAGAGATGCAGTGCGCTCGATTTAAATTGAACACATAGCTCTCTGGGCCATGCACAGATCAAGTCGTATATATTGCTTGGCTCCCCAAGAAGAACTATGCGAGACTGACTGTGTCGAGCGTCTGAAGATGTGACCACGAAAAGTAAGTCAGTAGAACGCTGCAAATAAAGATAGGGCAGGCTGAAGTGATCTNAACTATGCGAGACTGACTGTGTCGAGCGTCTGAAGATGTGACCACGAAAAGTAAGTCAGTAGAACGCTGCAAATAAAGATAGGGCAGGCTGAAGTGATCTGCGGGTAGGTTGCACCGTTGCACATTGGAGAAAGAGAGACAGTGCAGTGTCGGTGTAGCCAGATGAATTAGTAGCGACTGTCCGCGGAGAGAAAGGAGTCGAGGAGATCATATCAAAATGAGACATATGGCCACTAAATCCTCCGCTCATCATTCCCTTCGCTCTGTCTCACAAAGACCGACGAAAAGACACTGACTCCATGTACCTAGCGACTGTTGTTGCCAAGGGATACGGTCGGGATTGCATCCCAATCTCCCGGCCGCGACAATATTTAGCTGAGCGCGGGAAAGGAGTTGACTGACACCGTATAACTTTCGCTGTCCTCACTGCCGCTGATAGCAGCAGCATAGGTGGCAGCGTACCTATCCGCTTTTGATTTGAGTTAGGTCTGAGTAGAACGCCCGGGTTGCGTGTCCCGGGATTTACGGTCGAAAAGCCTTTTCAATGTATCAGCTGGGGGATGGTTATTTTGTCGTGCACAGACATTATGCAGTTTGGATGCTTCGGAGCAGAAAGGACTGATGACACTGACATCCGGCCCATTTCAATCCTTTCTCTCCGCCAGCCTCAGACGGACTGAGCCGGGAGTCGGAGAGAGAACAAAGCCCGGAAAATGTAATCGCAGGAAAGTGCTAATGCACATTCAGCTCTGACGAAGAGAAAAAGGAGATGAGCCACACAAGGAACTCAAAGTCAAGACATTCGCACAATCAGCGAATTGCGAGTCGTCCAGAGAGAGACGGGAATTGTCACAGCCACTAATCCAACCACCACCAGCGAGAGTTAACCGTCGACTCCACTCAACTCAACGACGTCTCTATCTGTCCGTAACACAACACTGCACTATTCCCTCCTGTCAATATCCATTCCCCACTTTCTCTCTCCCTCTCGGTTTATTAAAATTGCATCTTGTTCTGCATTTGTGCAGATGGGGATTTTGACGTGGAACGGATACGCCACTCGACAGAATGTCGGCTGTCGGCTGCAAAGGCGCACGCGGACAGATGATGTGCGATAAGGAGATGATAATTCTCTTTATTTACATTTCCTTCCAAACGTTCAGACTGGAGTGAGACGAAGGAAAGTCAACAGAAAGGAGATTTGTGTAATTAGGTGCGCTAAGTGGAGGAGAAAGTCTGGCGTTGACAACAGTGCCCTGCTTTCTCTTTGCACAATGCGAACACGAGTGAGGACAATGGGCAGTAACAGTCTCCTCGACACAACAAAGTCAACACAGCAGAAAGTGAAAGCTGAGAAGAAAGCCGAGAAAGGGCTCCTCTGTATTATGTCATCGCTCGGCGTCCCTTGCTGAGCGGATGTGAAAGTGCGAGGAGAAAGTGGCGTTGAGTATCTACACGGAGCGAGAGTATGGATGAGCGGTGGAGAGCGAGGCGAGAGACGGAAAACTCAACGGAACCACAACAGAAAGGGAACTGAGTGAGCTATAGAGTCCGTGCGGAGAGAAAACCCTGCTTTCTCCGTGCCTTTCTCCACAGATGTGAGGAAGGCGAGTGCTTGGCGCCGAGGGAGATGGGCAGCAAGCCCGGCCACTCCAACCAACAACCAACTCATTTAATTCCCATCCGCACATTCAATTCCTTTCTCCTTCTTACCTTTCTCCACTAACTTTCTCCCTTTTCCATTTATTTCTTCTTTCAATCTCCTGCTCCAACTGCCCATTCCCTTTCCACTGATTGACTTCGCACTTTCACAAACTACAAACCCTGGTACCACACCACGACGGAATCAAGACTCGTGCAATGTCAACATTCCAATGTCAATCAACTCATCCACTTTCTTTCCTTTCTTTCACTCCCTTTTCCTTCACTCATCTGTCAACAGTCCCAGACTTTTCCTCTTTTTATTTTTAACTTACACTTTCCCTTTGTAAATCCATATGGCTCGCTTGCAGTTTACAAATTCATCTTTACATTTTTACATATATAGCCGTCATGGAAAATATTTACAACTATCTTCTATGATATTCTTTTACATGGAAATGCATACATAGTATTTAGGTCCCATAATAATACTCTTCATGCCTACTATGCTTTCTATTTTAGAGAAGGCTGCACGAAATCGAGAAATCAAAAACATTCTGTTGTTTGGAATAAAAGGAGACATCATTTAGATAATGAATTTGGTGTTATATTTGGCGACCCCTGTGCTCTACTTCTACAGTGTGCTTAAAAAATAACTTGTAGTACAAACATTTCATATGTTTACGATAAATGGCATAAAATAATAAATATGTCACTTTCAGCGACAGTGAAAGTGGTGAAAGTCTGATTCCTTTTGTTTTCACATTCTTCATGCTTCTTGGCTGTCACTTAGAAGCCAGATCACATACAGTCAACAATCCATTTTCATTGTATGAGTAAATAATTGTGAGAAGATGTAATAATAAATATATATGCTGTGTTAACTAGCTAGTGGCTAAAATGGTAGTAGCCAAAATGGTCATTTAGCCGGCTAAAATCATTCTTCTTGCTGGCCAAAATTATTTTACATTGGGTTTGGCCATTAGCAAAAAGTCGGCAAAAAGTGATGGCTGACTGGCAAAAATCTTAAAAACCCAGTTAAAAATGTCAAAAACTAAATATATGTGGTGTCCTATGGATGGCTCATCATTATTTGTGAATGCTCCTTTCAACATTTCAACATTCTTTGGGATGTACTTTGTTGATATAATTCGTGATCACATAACAAAACATGATACTCCGTCCCTGAGCAGGATTCCATTATAATAATGATGCATTAATCTTTAAAAGTTTACAAAGCTGGAGCTGGATGGATGGATGTACTTTTCTCGGAGTTACCTTCTCTCCTTTCTTTGCTGAGAGAGAGAGAAGTTGAGCCTATAGCTAGGACGGGAGAGAGTGGCAGGAAAGGAAAGAAAGTTTGAGGATTCAGTTGACAGATCTGTTTCCTTTCCTTTTTCACCTTCTCTCTTTGTGAAGGGCTAGAAAGGAGGTAGTCACTCCACTTGATTTCTTTTTCAAATGATAGTACACACTCTGCACACTCTTCCCCCTTTAAAACTCCCCAACGTTAAAGTAACCAAACTGGATCTAGCTACGTAGGTACATCAAATGTGAAGGACAACTCCCAAACAACAGTCAATGGAATTCACTCAGCCTTTACATTTTGGATTAGAGTTGCCAAATGCGATGCGACTCTAAAATTCAACTATTTATCACAACAGCCAGTAAAATCGAAAAGTCGAAATGCACTCTCCTATTCATATAACTATGCTACAGTGTGCATACAGAGTTCCTCGCACTACAACTTTCCCCATGCCAATTTCATTTTATATTTTTCATTTCTTATTTCCATATTTCTTATTCTTTCATATTTTAGTTTTTTAAATAGCCAATCAAATTTTTCCCGCAACTTTCCAACTAAATTAGACTTCCGCCACTTTCAAACTTTCAATACGTATAATTTTCTTGGAAAGAAATAGCGGAAAGTTTGGTGGTCTACTTTGCGTAAAGATATAATGAAGCATGGTGAAACTTAGATGGTGCAAGACTTTTTACGCACACTGTAACTGTATTAGTGTCACCACCAACATGATTCAAGTAGCTATGGCACCTCCGACATAAAAGGAATTTTCCAGGTTTCTGCACCCAATTTTCCATGTGCTGGCATAGGGAATTTGGGTGCAAACGAGAAGTGAATTACCGCCATACGCGCGGACACTACAGGGGAATTCCTTTTTGCCGTCCACAGAACAATAAATGTCCATACGTAGGTATATGACTCATCCTTTTCATCTCTACTTTGGCTTGACCTTAATAGAAATTTGTCAAAAGCCAGGAGGTAATAGGAGGTAGTCGAGTGAAGTCCGTGGAATAATTTTCATGGACCCAGAATAGAATACTACAGTCAATTAAGTATTGACTTAATTGTTAGGCGCAACCTTTTAGTTACACACTGCTCTATTGGCTAGTACATTCTTTGATTTTTTCTGTCTTTATTGATTATCATCGTTCACAATTAGCGCCCATAAAATATAGTGTTTCCACTTTGAAATGGATCCATAATATTTTTAAATGAAGAGTTTTTGCTGCATTACAAAAGGACTCTACTAGAGAACAGAAAGGAACTGAGGAAGAGAAGAGGAAGAAATTGAGTTTCGTAACTGATATCTGCTGTGCTAAGGAATATTACCATCTTGCTACCATATTTCCTCACTGGCAAGAAGGAGACGATTATTTCTCCGTTGCCCTTTCCATGACATTTACATAGTTATATCGTGGTTGACGCCACTCCCTACCCGAAGCGGGGCCATCGCCATTTATGGGGGCTAAAGTGGATTGAGGGAAGGAGGAGGCTGCCGTGCAATGCAATCACTACTCATTTTCAGGATATTGCTAGATCATGGTAGGATAAGACACTTGAATTTCGATACAGCACCTGCACGTGAGATTCTCATTAGTTTAGGTTACACTCTTACAACGCCTCCTTAAGTCGGTCGGAAAATGTGCGACTATTGGTGGTGGTGAATTGAGTTCCAATCACGGAGTTGGATGGAATCATCTTTTGCGTATTAAAATTGTGGCACGTTAACTTTTAACCGAATACAACGCAAAACGATGTCTCTAGTCAATGTTTTACCATGATCTTGGCTTGTTATTTCAAAGTGTTGCAATCTTGCAATGTAGGAGACGCTAAACAGTATTCATATTACGAATAATGCTGAATTCAACCAAATATCATTTAACCATTTGTGAGAGTGGGTTTGGTTAGAGTTAGAATAGATTAGATGCTGTCTGTATGGTAATCGGCTACTAAAGAGCACGTGCTGGTGCTCTATGGTAACCTAGATGGATAGACATGGTGTTTGAGCTGCTTAGCAGGGGGTATTATGTTTTGTGATCTTATGGTCAGAGTGGCAATGAATGATAAAGAGTGAGTTGGAGGGAGAGCTGAGACCACTGCCACGATTCACCGGGTCGGATATGCCAGATGAGCGCCGGCTGTTTGCATTGGAAGGTGACTCTGAACTGAACAGGAATCATCCGTTCTGCATGTATTAAGACACAGAGAGAGCTAGATAGAGATTCGTCGTTCGGTGAACAGGACTGGATCCCTGACTTCCCGAATAGGAGAAAGTGATTCTGATGATAACAGGGATGGTAGAAAGTGAAAGGTAAGAGGACATCACCGCAGAATTAGTCAGACATAGAATAATAGAAGAGGATAGTGGATACTAAATAAGAATGGGAGAAAGTCAGTGCTCTAGTTCCAACGAATGAATCTACATTTCCTCCACTCAGCCATTTCTCTTCCTTTCACTTCCCTCGCTTCCGCCTCCTCCGCTCAGTTTGCCATCTCTTTGTCTCCTCACTTTCTCTCTCACTTTCTCTTTCCTTTCTCTCTCTCTCCTGTCCACGACGGAGGACAGACTGAAGCCATGAGCCTCTTCCCAGACTTTCTCTTTCTCACGCACTCCAGTGTTATCATGGCTCTGATCTTTCTTATCGGCCCAACTCTCTCCGTCCTCTCGCTCGCCACAAAGCCATAAATACACTTTCACTACTTTCACTCCTCATTACTACCAAGAAACAAGTTAGTCACTTTTCCTGCCTTGCCTCTTAAACTCCCTCCGATGAGTTAGCACAAGAAGAGACAATGCAACTACACGACAACAAAACAACACTCGCTTGCTTCTTTTTATGTCGCCTCGGCTTTTAGTCGACAGCCTCACAAAGTCTTTCTTGCTCAGCAGTGGCGTAGCTGTGGAGAGTTATTGCTTAGATGACACTGCTACTCCCCCATCTTAAAAGTCATATGGTAAAATTGGTGAAAGTTTTATGACCGATTTCTAGTGTCAAAATAATTTTTATTAAACTTTCACTTCACTTTCACTTTGGGAAAAGTGAAAGTTTAATTTTCTGGAAATGGTGGGATAAATATTTTGGCGTACTTTTAAAGCGTGAAAGAACGAAATGTCATTTACGCATACGTTAAAATTGTATGAAGTAGCGCTCCGTACTCCAAATCCTTTTAATTAATTCAGAATAACTTACCTAGCTGGTGTTCAACTACGTAATTTTGAAGATTGTCGTTGGAAGGGAATGGAAAGCTAAAGACTAAGACTAACAGGAAACTCGGGATGAGGTGATACGTACGCTCCTGTTGTCCAAGCATCCCACGCCTGGAGTTGCAACCTTTTAAGGACGACCTAGGTAGTCTAAAAGGAAGCTCTAGCGTCACACACAGAATTCATACAGCTAAAAATTGCATTAGGAAAATTTGTTTGCGAGGAGGAGAGTGTGATTAGAAAGAAGAGCCTTTTAGAGAAAGCAGTTCTCAATTCTAGCAACTTCTTTCTTCACATAGCAAAAGGACTTTTCGAGCTGCATAGTCTTCGCAGAATTACTGCTACAATATACCAAGGCTGGTGTACTCTGTTACCATGGAATTGTAGAAAGGTAGGCTCCTCCGACTGTTTTCAAATTAAAGCGTCATTTTTTTCTAGCTGTTTTCTAGGAGAGCAGTTGGAGGAGCCTACCTTCCTAGACATATCCATGGTAACAGAGTAACAGAGCCTTGTTGTTATACAGAGGCTGTTAGGATATAGCAACAGAATTCTTCCTCTTGACCTGGAATGGTGACAAATGAGTTTTGAAAAGTATGGTACGATTTTTCACACGAAACTTTCACTCGGACTGCCATCACCTGCTCACTCATTTTGAAGAGTTAGTCGCCGTGCAAACTATTAGCTGTCCCGCGCCCGGTCCAGAGCGAACCCGAAATGTCAAAGGACGCTTCCATCATCCTGAAAAGTAGTCTCCACTCAACGGAGTGGAACGAGAGCATGACGAAAGTCTTTTGTTTCCACAGAGCTACTTTCCCCAACTTCAAGAGACCTGGTTGAAGAAAGGGGGAAAGGAGAAAGAAGTAAAATGGAATTTCTTTTTGTGCGCAGCTAACTCGCTCTGTCAATCAAAACTCAAGGCCATAAATATGGGAATTTGTTATTTGATAAAAAAGCTCTTTTGTGAAACGAGAAACTAATTTATTTAGCTCTTTACTTCGTCCGCCCGTCTCCCGCCCGCCCGCACTCTTTATTACGCTCCAAAGTGAAAGTCATGCAACGAGCTTAGCACCGCTGCGTCTTCCGGGCAAAAAACTTGTCTCTGCCCAGACAGACAGACTCAAATGCAATATTTCCTTGTGTCTCTTCTATAATGGACTCAGTAGTGAGCTCTTTGCCTCTGAACAGGGTACGACCTACCACACTTACCACTGGTAACTGGGTTTTAATGGTCAAGGTTTGATTTAAGTTCCAATTCCCATTTTGACCGGATTTAATTTATTTTTCAATGTTTATTATAGAATAATTTAAAATGTTACTTTATTTTTTAGGTCGTTGTCCATCATTATTCATTAAGTAGGATGTGTTAAATAGTGGCTAATTTATATTTTTACCCTTAAAATGAATTTTTACCATTAAGTGCATTAATACCATTTTTACCAGTGGTATGGTAAAAAGTCATAAAAGTGTAATGTATTATAGGAGTACACTGCTGATGCTCTCGCTGCTGTTTGTATTTGCTTGTCAGATTGTTTTTGGCTGGAGGAGGATGGGATTTGAGCAAAAGAGCTTTCACCTTCCAATCACAACAACACACAACGTAGACATCTGCTCATATTACGCCATTTCATTTTAGCCGTTGGATCCTGTCCCTCACTCACTGACTCTAATTCCAGGATACTACAACAACACAACACACTTCTACAAACGAGCATTTATGTTCACTTTATTAGGCTGCTTTCACTACTTTCTCCTCTTGCCATTATTCCAGAGGCGTCATAGCTCTGTTTTCTCGTCTGAAATGAAGTGAAAGGTATAAGGAAATAATTAAAGTGATTGTTGGAGAGAGAAACGATTTATTTTGTTTTCATTCTCGTCGACTTACTTTCTCCTCGTCGCACACAACAATAGTTCAAAGAAAGAAATCAAATGGAGAAAGAGGAAGTCTTGGCATCGAGTGGAATTGGAATTGAGAGAGAACGGCTTTCTTTAGCTTTGCGGCTTCCTTTCTCCTCTTACAATTATTACTGTATGTAGCATGCCCTTTGTTTCTGCTTTCATCTGCTCTGTTATTAGAAGATGCCTTTCTCTTTCCTCCCAATCCAATGAGAAGAAGCAGAGAGGAGAAAGCATCTGGCCACAATGCCTTCCCAAATGAAAGGCAGCAGCTCCTATCTCCCCTTTCCTTCTGTGCCTCCAAGATAACTGTACTTTAGCATTACCTTTGAGTCTATAGGAAGCTCTGGGCTCCTCCGAACATTTTCAAATTAAAATTTCATTTTTTTCGAAGTGGGGATTTTGTCTCAGTCGAAAAAAGTGTTACTTTGAAAATGTTCGGAGCAGTCTACCTTCCCCACAATTCCGTGGAAACGCAGTCCAGCTACTGTGGTGCGTTTCAATTCAGTCTCCTTCTAAAACCATTTGCTAGGGAATCAAAGGGAAAGCAGAGCCTTATTGGCTTAGGTATTAATATGTACCTGCCTTCCCTCACTTTCTCCTTCCATCAAATGCCATTTGCCGCACAGCCATGTCAATTTGAGAGAAGAATGTTATCCGCTGAATAAATACAGGCGGCCTGCATCCTCTCTGCCCGTTTAACAGACGGAAATGGAAGCGGAAGGAGCTGATTGACGGAATTGAAAGAATTATATCGATAGAGAAATTTCCCAAAAAATACTACCAATACAGGGTGGACCAAAAGTAACATACCCATAGCACTTTCTCCAAGTAAAATTTCGTCGTTTTGCCCTCGAATCCTGCTCCAAAATTTTTTACGTCATTTCTAGAAAATTTAATTTTAATTTTTTACTTTCACTTATATAAAAGCGATAGCGAAGTGAAAGTTTAAATTACTCTAAACGACGCGAAAGACTTTCGGGAGCGCTATTTAGGCGTAAAAACACGAAATGTCATTTATATGGAGAAAGTTTTATGTTAAGCTAATATTTCTGGTCAACCCTGTACATCTACATAAACAAGCAAGTTCTATCGCTACTTCGCATTTGCAAATGATGAATTATGTTTGGGTTTCGGGAGGAGTTTCACTCGGGTCAAATTACATGCTATAGTTTCTGACGATACAATATTTACTTAATCATTGTATTTTCGCGGCATATGGAAACTAATCAAAACTTTCTCTGCTTAGAGATGAAGCTGTATAAGAGAGGATTAGGATCGTTTGGTGACCGGATGCTACAAATAGGTAGGCATCATACAACAGCTACAGGTATAGGCTATTGAGTCCCGGGGTTAACGGCGCTGAAACTCTTCAGTCCTCACTTCCCCAGGAGCGCAGGACTTTCACCGAGCTCAGTTCTAACTCCGAAGGGCAATAGTGTGGGAATTACGTGGTAAAAGGAAATGCTCCATGGCTAATCAAATAAAGGATGATGAGATGCTCCAGTTCTGTGTTTCTTTGGCAGATCTGCAGCAAGTGCAAACACTCAGTCCTCCCAAAACAGGCACTTGTGGGAAGGAGAGAAAGATGATTTCTCTGCTTCTTTGAGTCAACAACAGAAGTGCGTGTCTCTTGTTGACGAAAAGCTATCATCAGCATATGGTGCAGGGAACGAGTGCTATTTATTAGATTAGGTACCTGCCGGAACGGTGCTTCACGCGAATGATCAGTCTGTCTGTCTGTAACTTATTCCGTCTGTCTGTCTGTCGGCCACAAAATTTACATTAATGAGAAACGGAATAAGATAGAGCGCTCAATCTTTTTTAAAAGACTACGAGTGTCTCTAGAAATGCCCAGATAGTGTTTTCTTCTTTCAAATTGTTCATAAAGGGACAAACATTTTGACTTTCTGATGAAGATGTAAGAATGGAAGAGTATCATGGGAGAAATAGAATAACTAGAAGAGGGATTTCTGAAATTCGGGTTTTCCCTGGTAAAAACGTTTTGTTCCCTTCAAACTTTTTTTGTAGCCCTGAGGTGAAAAGGAGGTCTGATTAAAATTTAGGTAGAGTTGAGTTTTTAACTGTTGAAACATCACGTGGTCTCATTGTCATAGTGATGTGTGTATAAGTTGCACTCATGAGATCACGTGATGTTTCAACAGCTAAAAACTCAACTCTAGGTGGCTTAGGCCAATGCCTTTGGGGTTCTTCCGGTACTTTTATATGCTTTGGTTTGCAATGGTTTATTACTGAGTGAGTATATAGTTAGGTTTGATTGGGCGTAGTAGTGAGGAAGGAACAGGTGTGTGGCAGGAGATGCGGGGAGACACACGTGACTCTCTCTCATCTTTAATGCTAATCATCTCTCCCTGCTCCGCAGACATGTGTCGACGTGACCTCATCTCTTTTCCAACTGAAGAAACTGCTTGGAAGCAATAAAAGGAACGTAAGTTCCACTTGACTCTCCACCAATTTCCTTCCCGCTCCTTGAGCTTGAGCACCAGGCAAATGAACGGATTTATTTTTCCACAGCTGCAACTTTCTCCTTTCATTCCTTCCCGAGCCGTGCAGCTTCGTTCGTGCTCAGCTAGTCCCATTGTTAGCTCACTCTCTCAACTGAACATTTCTAAACAGCTGTCATCGCCGTTTTACATAACATCCGCCATAAAAAACGAATTTCAGCCCTTTCTCCTTTGTACTATTTTTTGATGCCATATAAAGTCCATTCAGCATCATCTCCGGCTAAAACAATGTCCTTTAAATTTCCATATCGAAATACTTGTATGACTACTCAGTTATTAGATGCCCGTTTCCTTTCACTTTCCCTCTTCTTATCCCTATCTCTTGGAGTGGCGTACAAAGCGGTACAAACCAGAGGACAAAAAAGCAATACGTTTATTTAGAGAAATTAAAAAATCAACCATTTTAAAAAAAGCAATGCCATTCACACGTTTTAGCTATTTGTTTTTCATCTGCAGGCAAAATGAAAGGCAACGGGGAAAGTAACTGATTGGACAACTACATTTTATGCGTTTTATCCACTACAAAAAAGCAAAAAAATGCAACTTTTTTTAAATTTTTGATGCTTTGCTTTTCACAAAAAGGCAAAAGCACACACTTTTTAGTTCCCTGGTACAACAGCCAGGCACAGTACAAGAGTGAGGTGCGGAAGGAAAAGAGTTCTAGAACTGTAAGTTTTCCACTTGACAGGTTTCAATTCTTTCATAGTGCTTCCTTCCTTCCTTCTCAACTATTCTGTGCCCTGCCCCATAATAGATTTCTGTTTAAAGAGGCCCAACTCTGTTTGACCTATATCTGCAGAATCTGCACTGTCTAGTGCAATTAGGTACTTTAGTTGATTGGATTGGAACTACTGGGAGTAGCTGGCAGGACATGCATGATACGTGCGGGATATGTGATATTATAAACGACTCAAATTCTGTCATCCCAAATTGACTGAAGTCCATTGTTTCAAAAATTCTTCTATTCTCACAAATAAATTTTGCTTCCGAAGTGTAGGATAGAAGGATAAGGATTCAATTAGTTTTAATTCCGCTGAAATTGAATTGGTTTGGCCTAACACGCTTGCTACACTTTCTACCAAAAATAAATTCTAATCATTTTAAAATTGCTGTCGCATATTTAAAATGTGCATACTGTATTTTATAGTGTACATAGGGTACGTAGGTAGGTGGTTATTATTGTGTGAACATTTAATTTTTGTGTGGCCATCCTATAGACTACGACACGACATAATCATGAAATTATGTGTGTACATCGTGGTTATTATGAGTGATGGATGAGGGAGGTGAGGTATGAGTGTAAATAAATGTTGAAAGGACGAAGGAGTCGGTTTGTGGGCAGAGTACGACGTAAACTTACCACTAGCAAGTGGTAAGTGGTTATTAATGGCAAATATAGAATTCCGCTAGCGTTCAAGTGGTAAAAATGGCAAAAAATGTTAAAAAGTTCTGTAAATAATGTCAAGTAGGTAGTTTAAAACGTAATATTATTATACTTAATTAAAATGATATCATTACGCGATGTCTTGCATACTGCATGATTTACTTTATGACCACTAAAGTGCATTTTTGCAATTAAATGTATTTATACCGATTTTCCCAATGGTATGGTAAAAAATGGCACCAATGGTGGTGTATTAGGAACAGGGAGCAGGATGACGTGGCCATTAGGGAGCCGAGGTTGAATAGTTGTCAAGAGAGTGGAGCTGTCAAAGTGTCAATTCCCTCTAGTCGCAGAAAGAAAGAAAGGAAGAAAAATGGAAAAGTGGAAGCCAAAAGAAAACAAGGAACCAGTGCGTCTTTATCCAAAGAAAGGCACGCACACAAAAACACTCGTCACCGCATCGCACTCCGTCGGCTTCCCTTTTTTATTGCCTGGCAGCCACACGACACGGTCACACACAAAGCGTTCAAGCAGCAATCCGCTCTTTCCTATTCTGACTCTGACTGACTGAACAGGACTAAGTCGGTCGCTAAGTACCTACAGCTA
This sequence comes from Tomocerus nigrus, assembly GCA_019776505.1. Taxonomy (NCBI): domain Eukaryota; kingdom Metazoa; phylum Arthropoda; class Collembola; order Entomobryomorpha; family Tomoceridae; genus Tomocerus; species Tomocerus nigrus. Next base: position 14,603 of record JABASI010003366.1, read on the forward strand.
CAGCCCCTGCCCGCTCAATTATTCATGTCCTTACAATAATCTGCCGAAGCCGTGCATCATTTCCAGGAGACGCGTACGTAGGTGGGTGGACGTTGTCTGCTAAAAGCCAACTTCTTCATTCATTCCCTGCAACAGCGGTCAACGTTGATGTTTCGTGAAAAAAAAACAAATCAATGCTAATCAATCAAGGCTGGTGTACTTTGTTACCGTGGGGAAGTGGTAGAAGGTAAGCCCGTCCAGTTTGGAAATTAAAATTTTTGAAAAAATTTTGACGGGCTTACCTTCTAACGCAAAACCATAACAGCGTGTAAATACCTTGCTAATCAAGACAGGAACGTAGAAACAGGAATTAGGATGAAGGATGCTGCGTAGAAGGAGGACGAAGGACGAGCGCTGCGCAGATGAATAAATAGCTGAGATACCCGGGTGTCATCATGTGTTAATTTAGACTCCCGGATCCCAATGGTAAATATCTGGGCCAGCGAAGAGAGCTAATGCCTAAATCTTCTTGAAGGAAAAAGTAGTGGAAAGGCTTTTGATACGGACACAATTTTGCAGTTGGAGTGATAAACGTGCTCTCATAAATTCCTCGCGCGGGCATTTGATACTTTGATACATTATTATTTGTGGTCTTTACGCCTTTCATTCTGAATCAGTTCACTTCCCTTTCAGCAAGCGGCGTTATTGCAGGTAAGCCATGTAGGCAATGGGATAGCCCTGTCTAAATCCGGCCCGTGCAACATTGCCTTACGTGCACGGCGTGCACGCTTGATGGCACTTAGCCATGAGCCATGCAATCCTCCCGGCCTTATTGTCCTCACAGACAGTGCACTGCTCCCTCCCTACTTCTTTTATTATAATAGCATCCGAAATGGGAAAGAAAGCCGTTTGTGCAGCTACTTGGTTACCATAGAGCACCTGCACGTGCTCTAAGGTACCCGGTTACCATACTGTTCGAATTTGATTTAACTTAACCTAAAATATTGACATACTCTACGGTAACTACACTCTTACAAATGTTTACATGATATTTGGTTGAATTAAACATTATTTGTAGTCATTAATACCGTCTTCGGGTCTTATTACAGCACGTTGACAACAAGCCAAGATCATGCAAAAACATCGACAAGAGATTTAAGGTTTAACCGTCTATTGCGTTGAAATTAAATTTGCCGACTATGTTTTTAACATGTAGTTTGTAGTTGTAAGAGTGACGATAGAGCACGCGCAGGTGCTCCATCGTAACTCCAGTCCATTTTGTGCACCGAGAATGTATGTGCGTTTTAACCGAGTTAAGGCAACAACAAGCTGAACCTGCCCGGCTGCCTATTAATAGTGTAGCTTTTGTGGAGAGAGAGAGAGAGAGAGAGAGAGTGGGTAGCGGGTAGGAAAGGAAGGGCTCACCTCTCACCCATTAAAGATTTATTGCCTCATTTTCTCTGGTTGGCAAGACATGGGCTCCATGAAAACATTCTTTTACTTAGGTTAGGACTCTGCACGTCCCGCACCCGCACATCCTATCTCTTCTTAAACTTTCGGCGTCCTATCTATCCGCTCACCTTCACACCTGCCCGGGCTGGCTGCCGATCCCTCCCGCTCCTTATTAAATATTTTCTAGGGATTTTCATGTCTGACTCTACATCACCATTAGAGCACCAATTTGTAGCGGTCATAGATTTCCGTAATGGCGGGAGCGGAGAAAGGTGAAATGAAAGGACGGGCCCACCCGTCCTCATCTCTATTGCCATTACATATACTTAGCCATTACATCCTATCTGCACATCTCTCTATTATACCAAAAAACTCCTGCGCCAGGTAAATACGTCCATCGCTAAAGGGGTCCTCCATCAACTACGTCCAATTACGCTCCTTTCTTGTCATGGAATCATACACAGCTTGCATGTCCGGCATGTTTTGACAGACTACGACCCACTTACCAGTGGTAAGTGGGTTTTAATGGTCAATAACAGCAAACTCGCGTTCAAAATATAAAAACAAATATGGTTAAAAAAAGTCGTATAAAAAATTATTTGAATTCATTCTAATTAATATTACATATTATTATTGTGTTATTATTGTGGATGTTGACATGTTTTAATGTAGAAATAAATTAGTGCAGAATAATT
>JABASI010003367.1:0-16728 GCA_019776505.1 Tomocerus nigrus
AAGGGACGGTAGATCAATGTCTTGTTTTACTGACCAATAACGCATGTCCTTTCCAGACGGTGCATCTGTCATTTGACTGGAAGTTCCCGCACTGGTATCTGTATTACTTTCAGACATTTTTGTCTAGTATTTCACCATCAGCTTCTTGCCCTAGATTTGTAATAGCCATATTTCAGTCTATTAAAAAAGTTGTCATCCTACAAATGTAGCTTAAATATGTCAGTATAAACATTGTAAAATAATATTATGAAAGTATATAATTCGCTAGGACTTGTGACATATTTCATTAACCTTATGAAAATACCTACCTTAAATGATGGAGTGCTTTCTGCACCGAAAGTGTCTTTCTTGTAGTCTAAGCTAGAGTGGTCAGGGATGTCTAAGCTCCGGCTAGAGACTGTTTATTCATTGTACACGATGATAGCAAAGGCTTATGGTCGGTGTCAATTCCTTGTTATTTTAATGCCAATATTTCTAGTAAATCTCATAGTAACTGTCTAGTTTACGGAGTGGTGCACTCACCGACTTTTACAGTACTTTTCAAGCCACCGCCACAACACAAATTAATATTATTATAATATTATAAATAAATGGAAGTCGAAGTCTGCCCCCGGGGGGATTGGTCAAGTTTTGGAAATAGGTTTCTCTTATTTTAATGGAAATGACCAATTAGATTTGTATATTCTCAATAACTAACCAATCCCATAATGAATCCGTTAAGGGACATTTGACGAATACAACTGATTTTCAAAATGAATAAGGTTCGCTATTTCTGTAGCTCCTCCTATAGTTTTTATTCCTTTTGCATTTGGCATTATATTATATTTACCAATCTGAAATCCTGGACAATTCTCTACAATCCTAATGGACATAGGTGTTTGGAGCCAAGAGTAAAAGGGAAATAGATAGCCTATTTTCTAACTACATTTCTACTTCAGGGCTTTTGTTCAATTTAAAAAGAAAATTATGCTAATTTTTGGGAATTTAAGGATTTCAGAACCGTAAAGTTCATGTCCATCGTTCAAACGCTGTAGGAGGAGATTTACAGAAGTAGTGAACCGACTTTGCCAAAAAACAAATTGAAAATACAACTAGACCTGGCCCGAACTGCGATTGCATTGACAAATCCAAAGATTTAAAGTAGATTAGTCTTTTAAAGAAGCAAAACAATTACTACTTTTGGGCATCTTGCAGGTAAAATAAAATTGGGGAAAGTCTGGTACTTTGGTAGCGTTCAGGTAGCGGTTTGTGATTCATTTTCAGTAGTCCCACATTGCCCTTACTAAACATACTCCTTAATTATTATTATCTGTATGTATGCAAACTCAAGTTGTGTCCTAAACAGTTCCCCACAAAGTTATATCGTAGAATTATAAAGCATTAGGAAAAGTAAGAAGCTAGTATAGTGTTAGCAGTATAAATTAACATGCATAATATATTCACTGGCACTTATGGTACAAAAGATGCGCAGAGTACACATTCTATGCATGGTATGGCCATAGGTAGCAAGTGAGGCAGGTAGGTGTATTTTAATTTTAATGGGATAATAGGCGATGGGGAAAAAGAAGATGCTCAAATTAAGTTATTTGTTCAATATGGCATGTAAAGAAGGCCGGCCTTTGTGGATCCGATAGCGTCGTGTCTTGAGAACGAGACAAGTATAAATTACCGACCAGCCAGACAAAATCGTTATCACCACTTTAGACAATCATCCACCACTGATCTCGCCGACAATTGACAATACAACAACCACATAGACACACAGAATGCATCCGTCATTCTTTTTCATTCAATGGCCACTGCCGCATTCTTATTTGTGTTTTTGGATACAAAGCAACTTATAAATAAAAAGTCAAGAATGTGGGAAATGCTATAGCCCTATCTCTGTACTCTATAGCCCTGCTGTCCTTATATCTTATAATATTTTCACTCTCAACTCTCGACCAAGTCCGCAGTCCTGCACGCTGTAAATTGTATGGAATGCTGCAATACACGAATTTAATACAATCTGACACTATTATGATCTTCATTTTCATGGTTTTGCACATATATATGATCAGGGTATATCTGCAACAAGCGATCGACTCGATCAATTAGCAAATTAACTTTTCAAGAGACCAACAGACAGGTGTATTGCTTATAAAAAGAATTCTGATAATTATTGCAATTGCTCCATGTTTAGCTAATTCGTTTTTCTGCCCGAATTCACTTTGCATACAAAATTAGATTACTATTACTGTGCTGCACTGTTATGAAACACATTTTATAGTAGTGCCGGTATATAGATTGTATAGTCTTCGATTGGAAATGTAAGTTAGTATTAAAAAGTGAAACTAATGAATCGAATTGCTGATAATTATATAGGACCTGAGTGCACTGAATTGTGTGTATGTAGTCTATGTAGGACCCTAGCTAACTAACTGGTGTATAAATCCATCTCAAATGTCAAACTTGAAGAGAAAAGTTTTCCTGGAGGCTTTTAACTCAAAATTCAGTTTTATACTGCAAGGTAGCAATTTTCTTTTTCGTATGAGGAAATGAAATTACCTTCAGCTTATCCCTTACCAAATAGAAATAGAATAGAAGTTATATGTTTTGGATTAGTAATTCTGGACATACATGGTAAGAATTGGAAGATTGTGGCATGCAGTAGGATCGGAGATTTAGTTGAATCGATTTACTAATACCTATGATGATTTCGTTGGCTGGAGTATGCTTAAATATTTTATCTTGGGGGGAGTGAGTAGATTATAGAAGATGTGTCAGGGTGTTACTTATATATTATTTGTACGGATCTGCTGTGTCGTATAATGTTAGTGAGAATTAATTAACTTAGGGAGCATTCGCCAAAACACGTGTTTCCATGTATCATGGCAATTTCGTAAAATCTTCTCTGGAGTTGGTTGATAAACGTAGATAAACGTAGTGGAGAGAGGATGTACGCATACTGCGAAAGACTGGGAGGAGAGATAATGTGATTATCCTGGTGACACGGATAGGCATTGACGCCAGCACTTTAGGACACTTTGTGCTGGCTGTGGCCAATGCCAAGGAAGGCAGGAGAGTCCTCCAGCAGAACACTCAAATCACATTAGCTACTCCACTTACTTTGTTTGAGGCGATGGAGATGAGNCCACTTACTTTGTTTGAGGCGATGGAGATGAGACGGGAGATGATGATCAGATCATGGCACGTTCATTTCCTACGTACAATCCTCTCTCTCTCTCTCTCGCTATGTCTGCCTATGTCTCTAGGTTAGGTACTTTATTATACAGTAAATAGTGATACGATAGCAAGTGTTTAGTTCCATTGTTCATCCCATCTCATCCTCGGATCAAATGGCATATCATGAAGAAACTCATACAATAAACTCTTACATATACAGTTACTGTATCTTTTGTGTGTATTTTCTTATTTACTGCAGTATGTATACGACTACATTTCTTGATATCAAACTCAAAATGCTGGCAAAGGATCCCTCTAATTCAATTCGACGAGTTGTGCTTTGCTTGCTTCTAGTTTCAAAGCTTTACTTACATAGACACTCTGCAGTTTGTTTCATATATCCATATCTACGACTCTATACATGCCCAGCATGGCCATACTTACAACTTACACCTATAGCATATGAAGAATGTAAATATATATAGCTTCCTATAAAATAAATAGTAAGGCATCTATCTAACAGTTCATTGTTATTTTAGTATATGATGATGAATTATTTCGGTATCTAAATACACTTCTTCTGTAGTAGTACATACTCTTGGGAAAATATATAATGTGTCAGTCATGGACATCAATGGTACGATAAATAGAAGATACGTCATTGTTAGCTAGTCAGATATGAAATATACACCTAGCTGGAGAACATTGAGCAGAATTCAACTTTTAAAAGACCCAAACATCTATATACAACAAAAGACTATAATACTTGGTACCTTGGTATATTATAAAGTGCATGATGATGCTGGCAGTGGCAGTGGCACTGCACTGACTGCTCCTCCGTTCCTAATATCCTCTTTAAACACACCATTACTTTTGTCATTGACTCAATACACACTTGCTCCAGACAAGGCAGGGCTCGCATGATAATGGCACCCACTTGAGCTGACAATTTAATTTGCCTCAATCAGCTCACATTTCAAAGAGAACTTTATTAGGCCATTCTTTCCAACTATTCTCTAAAGAAAATTCTCTTTGCTACAGATCATGCACGTATATTTGTTAAAGTCTTTCATTGTCGACGTGATACAACATAACTGTTAACTCAGACTATATACACTTCGAAATGATGTCCATATCATCATATTTTACTTTGTGTTTACTTTATTAGTGCCTTTTCATACGCAGTGAGAGTCTCAAATTATTTTGATGTTGCAAATGTTGCTAGTACTGCTATACTGCTACTTAAACTTAAGTAGGACCATTTTAATAAATAGTCTGATAATTAGCAAAGTCGAAAAATGCAATAATATTATATTAAATGTATTAATTGATTAGTAACAAGGTTCTGGGAAAGACAGCCATATGAAAACAGTAAGTACGTACGTAGAGTGAGGGAAGCAAACAATTCTTGGGAAAATGTTGAAAGAATACTAATTTTCTGTGAAGAAGTTGTAAATTGAAAAATGTACAGCAAATTGGGTAAGATGACGTAATAAAATGATCAACACAACAGAAAGAAGGAGAAGTTACACACAAAGTTTGTAAGAAACATGAGAGAAACGAGTGCACAAAGCTAGAGTTGATGTTTCTTGAGCTACTGTGCCCTGTATGCAAATCCGTATTACTTTGTACGTAATTGTAACATGTAGGAACATTTCACTTATCTTTGGTGTGCTAGTATCATAACACATGAGACTATAAAATAGATAGAGCTATATATAGGCCTATTGAAAGAGGATGTATTATAATTCTCATCTGTATGCTGGTGGGAAAGTAGATGCAAAAGAGTTTAGTTTTGCTAAAGTTTGAAAGCTGCACGTTTGTAATCTGCATTGAAAATGAGATGATTAAGAATTCTCCGAGGAGTTTTCTATGTAAGAGCGATTTGAATTCAGTATTTGAGTTGAGTTCAAAGTAAAGTCGCTATCTTGAGCATTGGATTGGTCGTGGAGAGCTGGGGAAAAGGTGAGAGAATGCTGAATAGATAATTCAACTAAACTCCATACATATTTATTATATACATCTCGTATCTTTGTGCTGCTCAAAATTCAGTTTTGCTTGACTGTGTCGTCGGAATGGCATGTCCCACACTTTTCAACGACTGCCAACGTAACACCCGAAGAATATAATGGTGCTATATAGGCATGGGTGATATAGAGATGTGAATTTTGAATATTTTAGTATGTGTGTACTTTCCCTGTAGAAACTAAAGACTGAAATGGATAGAAAAGCAGTTGTACTATACAAGGCTGTCTTTTGGGGAAGGAAGTTTTGCATTAGAAAATGGTGTGTAGTTATTGTGAGGTGTATATAAGAATAGTATTCACCAGAGTTTTCATAACCAAGAGAAGATGGATTGGGAAAAGTCTATGAGGGAGGAGGAGGAGACAGGAGAGAAGTCTTTGGGAATTTTTGACTTTGAGTTGAGTGAATTGTCAGAGTGAGAAAATAAAAGAGCAAATTGTATAGTAAAGATGTAGATACAGTTTGATGCTTTCATGTTCATCTCATCTGCAAGTCTGTTGAACTGTTCTTTGAGCCATGTCTATTATTTCTAGAGAGAAGAGATGCAAAGGAATGGGACATCGTTTTACTTGCTACTTTGCTACACTTTTGAAATGGTGAAAAAGACAGAAAGAGTCGTCGGCGGAAGTTAGTCGACGAAAGAATAAGCACACTGCTCCTGCTGCTAGTCTTCTGGTTTCGTCTCACGCTTTTCCAACAGAGTTGACGCTGAATCTGCAAGCTTTTGAGACTTGAGTTCATCTCAAATTGAACTGCTATGCTGAATTATGTAGTACAATGTAAAATACATGTTTTCATAGTATACTCATTGTTAGGAGGGAAAATAAAGAGTCTAGCTACTAAAATACGTCGTAGTCGAATAGTCGAGAGGAAAGAGTACGGAATAGAAAATTTGAATAATTCAATAGAAGTGCCGTTGGGAACTCAATTATTATGTTCGCTTTATTTTCAAAGAATTGCAAATAGCGTCTGGTAAAGGAAAAGGCAAGTCTTCGTAACACCACGGAATTTATACGCTCGAGCAGAAGAAGCTCAGTTTGCAAATGATGAGGTGCTCGACTGTGTTAGATAAATGTTGCTTGCGACTCTGTTGAATATATACAACACATAACACAACAAGATACAGACAGACAGACTCCCTACTCCTATTTGCTACTTCAACCCATTGTTCTTCTCACTACGACTATTTCTATTATCATGAGAAAATAGTCTCTATTCTCCACAGTAGACTCATCAGCCATCAACACGCAGCATATAAATACATAGGCTCTCTAGTTAATAGAAGAACAAGCAAGACTCTTATACAAAGTTTAAGTTATGCTTTTCATTGTCTGTTTAGGCCACAATTTCATACACAGTAGTCTGTGAAACTGTTAGCTAGAGAGAGAGAGAGAGAGAGAGAGAGAGAGACGTTTCCTCAGCTCCTCTTCACTTCACTAATGTAATCTAATGGGGGCCATCACATCGCATCTCAAATGCAGACTCACGCTATTTGTATTTTGCTTTTGCTTGCTTTGCTATAAGCTAGAAAAGGAAATAATGGACAAGTAGCTTCGAGCATACAAAGTGTCGGAGCGGAACATCAAAGTAAAGTGAGCGGAATTCAGAAACTTTGCAATTTTCCACCCTGACTATTTCAAAGGATGTATTTTGAGTGGGGAAAGACTTTCAATACATTTCTCCAGGCAACTTTATCTCTACACTGAACTCAACTGACGAAGTGAAGATGTGCCACCATCTCATTCTCCAACCTACTTCCCTGTCCTTGGTCCTCCTCCTCAGCTAAAGGATGGGCTTCGTCACCACTGCCTACCTATTTGCATCTGTTTTCCTCTTTAATCTATTCCTACGGTCCTACACACTACAAATATAATATTAGTATTATTGAGATAGTCCCTGTGTACACATAAATACATCTTACAGTAGTACACAGGTCACCGCACCACTATCATTCCCCTTATTTCTCTAGTTGCTTTTTTCTTGAATTTTTAATTTTCGTTTGCTTATACATAAATACTACTTTTACTTACCTTCTTATTGTTAGTTAATGATATCATTTTTATTATGTTATTTAGTTTAGTTCACATAAAATACTTACATAGGTATATTTGCATAGAAATTCTCTTAATTCTCATTGCTTTGTTTAAACGGACTTAAAAAATGAAGAGTGTGTTATTGTATCGAACGGACAATTTCATTTTTGTCTCAAGTTATCTGAAAGTTATATCCATGTAGGTGAAGCTATACAAATGAACCGAATTGCTCACATTACAATGCATACATTACTTATAATACATTAGTGTATTGATGTCTATGAAAATGGAATTGGTTTATGAAGTGATTGACAAAAAATACAGGTAGAACATGTAGCTAAACATAATATGTTATGTACAAACTAAATCTGTAGATTATACAGCCGTTGTTAGTGTGCCCTTAGTCATTGGGTATGGGTACGATCAACAGGAAATATTAAAGGAAAGTTAGAATAAATGATGTGCTTTGGTATGTACCATTATTTATACATTTGACAGTGTAAATCGAGTGGATGATTGTTATATTATTGTGATTTGAGAAGCTAATACTAATAGGTGTGTCACAATCACTATTCAAATGGTGTCACAACTTTGTTAGCTAACACAAAGAATAGGCCGTCTCATTTTGAGCGTTGTATTTACTTGTATAGCGTAGTGTGTACATGCGTTTGTGTGGAAGTAATTCATGGCTGGATCGAACGAACTGCCTTGCTGATCTCCTGTCCCGATCCACTACTCTCCTCCGTCTGTTTCCTTTCTATTCAGATTAGAGTCTAGGTACTCAAGTGTTAACTATTAAGTATAGAGTTAAGTCCTCAATTCACACTACAATTGCATTATATCCATTGTACGGCAGTTACTTCACTAGTCTGCACTGATTGTCACTGTATACTCAGTGAGGTGTTGTAATTGTAGTTGAGTGAATTTAATACCTTACTCCCTTTTCTCCTCAATGGCTGCACTAACCATGAATGAATTTGTTTCCTACTTGAATTAGTGAAACAACTGCTGACACAAAACGGACAATATGTAGTACATGTACATTTTATGCTCAAGCAAAGTAAATCTACAAAAATGTTTTGAATATAAATGACACTTATTTCTTGATAAGCTAAAATATTTCCAGATTATCCCTCTCTGTTTTTGTAATGTGCTATATTTATTTATATATTGCAGGCAACGTTGCAAGTGATATCATGCTCTACATTATTCTATTTTATGTACTATAATAGGTATAATAAGGAAAACAAAGTGGATGTGGTTATTTATAATAATCTATAAAAGTCAATTATTTCTTTAATTTTTCCTTTCTTTTACTTTTGCTCATAGACCTCAAAATCTGCTCCGATTCAATGAGTTATAATAACACTATAAGCTACCATTATAGAATATAATACAAAGAACCCTGATAAAGACCAAATAAAATTGTCAAGAAACTAATTAGAATATTGTTGAAAATGAAGATTATTGAGACATTAGATAAAGTACTCATGTTTTACAAAATGTACCAAATAATATTGCTAAAAAAAGTGTATGCCTTAGGTATTCCTTCTATCGTCAATTCATAATTAGTGAATTGGTTTATGCGAAAATGTGTTTAATAAGAAATGAAGTCGGAAAGGAAACAAATGGTACCAGGAGTTTGGGTGAATATTTAATGCTATTATTTTTCATTTCCAACGAACTTTTGTGTGACAGAATTGCCAACACATTCCACTTTATTCTAGAGTGTACTTGATTGTGAATGAACGAAATATTTGTAAGTACTTGCCCATATGTATCCAGTATCTATAAAAGTAGTCCAACACAACAACTTTAAATAGAATTTACAAGTACCTACTACATACATATGAATTGAATTGTATTTATCTATTGAAGAACCAATAAATGATTAACAAGAATGAATAATAGTGTGTACGCACGGATAAAAAATATTTACTCTATGCTGCGAATTCTTTGGAGAATGACAGAGACAGAGCCAGAGAGTTGAGTGAGGATAAAGGTATGGCTATAATATTAAATAGACAGGATAGAAGATGTGGCTAAGATAAGTATAACATAATGTTAGTCTAATCGTATGTTCCAATTCTATGAATAGAAACGATTTGGGGCTTAGGAGTCGTAAGTTAAGGTGCGGGTTTAGGTTAGTTTAGTTTAGGAGTTTATTGAAGTGTGGAGTGAGTCTGTTGTGTCGTATGAATGGAGTTGTAGTACAATAGAAGATAAGTGTAGATAAATATATATAAGATCTCCTCTCGACTCCCTGGTTGGTTGGTTGGTTGGTTAGGTTGCTTGGCATGTATGTGACAAAAACGATGCACCCAAGTGTAAGGATTTAATTGAGAGAGCCCCAAGCATTTGCTCTTTCCACTTGACTGCCATTCTATTCAGAGTGAAAGAGATTCACTCCGTCGAAAGCTAAAATGAACTCCTGACAGTAGGGACCAACACCAACCAACTCAACTTTGCTCTCTCACCAGACAGCAAATAGTCAAGTTTTTATTTGTATCTACCTACATACTCCGTCTCTCTATCTGCTAAGCCAAACCAGAGCATTATTGATCTACGTACTTATTTAGAAAAATTTTCGCCTCCCTTCATCCTTCATTCTATTGCAATGTCCCTAATTCAATGCAAAGTATGACAGTTTGTAACAAAATGGGAGTTTTTCTCCTCCAGAACAGTAAAACTTTCAATACTAATTATGTGTCAATTAAAGATAAATGCAACTTAAGACTGTGTTTACGTCCATAAATAGAACTTGCATGTACAAATGAAAGCTGGGCTATCCTTTTGAAAATAGAATTAGAGTGTAATGCAATAATTGTGACACATGTCAGAAAATTGAGGATAGTTTTCTAATCGTTCGTAACTGTATCATTTGAAAAGGTTCAAACTCTGTCCATAATCTCGCATCACCTTTCAATTTGTGTAAAAATCAGTTGAATTTTATGGGATTCCATGGAATTTCGTCTGTATTCAGTTGGATCTACTCTCTGGAGTGCTTTCATAAAGTGGTAGTCATCTCTTCACGTATAATACAAGTATGCCGTAATAAGTATATAAATGTAAGTATGGATGTAAATACTCGAGTATACCCATTTATGCGTAGTGCTTGTGTATGTCAACCGAAATCAAATGTGTTGTAGTTGTAGAGAGAGAATGGAGAGAAGAGACTGAAAAGGAATGTATTGAGCAAATATCTTTGAGAATGCATTATTTGAAAGAGCTTTTACACTGACTATTAGTAGACAGGCACTTATTGTAGGTATCTTTAATTGGTATGTGATTGTGTTTTCTTCGAATAAAATAAATATTTGATCCTTTAATAAATAAATACCTTCAGCTTGAGAAAGAGGTTGTAAGTGCATAAAACATTTGTATGTAAAGATATGGGTAAATGATGACATGTCAGTTTTCTAATGATCGTTTAGTTTGGATAAATTCCTTATGATTATCGTTACCTACCGTTAGTTTAAGGGAATCTTGAGTGAGATGAGCTGTGTATGCCAGTATAATAATTCAGTGTATACTTAAGGTACGTATTTTCTTTAGACTATAACTAACATGAGAAGATAGGAAGATAGTTACAGCATAGGTAGTCCGTAAAATAAATGTAGGTACAGGGTACAGTCGATATTGTAAATAGAAAACAGAAGGTACACAAGTTATGTTTGCCTGTAGAGATATGAATTACGAGGAGAAACAAGAAGAAGGTGGCTAGTAATGAGGATGTGTGTTCAATGTTGACTGCGGAGTGAGATAAAATGTTATGAAAAGAATTTGTTAAGTTCAGTAAATTGAGTTTGATGCAGTGGCCGTGTATTATGTAGTTACAGATAAAAGCAGTATGCATTAACAAAGGGCTACGTAAGTGTAGTGTGTGTAGGGCAAGCGTAATAATAATGTTGTAAGAAAAGCAAAGGAAGTTATGTACATGTACAGCACATCAGAATCACATCACATCAGCAGTCGACGGACCCGGTGAGTGTTCAATCAATGACGAGTGGTTTTCTCAAGCTTTTAACTAAATTCCACCTGAACGCCTTCTTTCTAATCGAGTCGAGGAAATCAACTGCCATAAGTCGCCCGCCTGCCGCCGCTTTTGGCCTAAAGGTCCATTTCAGCTTCATTTCCTTCTCTAAAAGTTGTTCTTTGCTTTCTATTGTGTTGCTGCAGTGTGACTCCTCCTGGATTTCACACTTTACACATACGTCAATTGAAATTCCACGCTGCGACACTGCAGGACGGGAATGTTATGTCATGTCACTTATGTCATTATTGCATATTTTCAAGTCGTGCCTCTGCCAACTACCTACAACAGCCTTACCCCCAAAAGATATCTACACTACACGGCTATACTGTGGCAGTACTCTATTTAATGGAGGGATGTTACACACTGTACAGCCTAAGTAAATACCAGTGCCCTCAATGTATTCTCTAATAGGAGCCTGCAGAGTAAAGGTTAAGAATACAGTATAAAAATTCCTCTCCCATTATTTTCAAATCGTTTCAAGTGAGATTGCAACTGTGCGTAAAAGACTCTAATGTATTGTACTCGTTCACGCTCTGCATAATAATATCTGAAAACAAACCATGCGGAATAAATCAGAGGATGAATAGCATGGGAGGATGCAGTTGCGTTATAGACGCGTGTTCATTATTCTGCAGCTCAGTAAAAATTTCATATTGACCATAAAACAAGACAAAAATACAGAAAATATTATTTCCTTTTTTTCATTATTTTGTTTTACTATTGGAAAGTACGGAAAGTCCGATTATTTTATCACAAAATAGAAATTGCACATTTTTATTACATATCTTCACAACAAATCAAAATCCGACCTATAATAAACTAAGTTATTTAAATTTCAGTATTGCAAGATATTTTAAATATCATCAAAATCGGAATAATATATTCTCTCTAGTAATATAAACTTGGATAAATTATGTAGGTAGAAATTATTTGAAATGATACGACTGAAGTACAGATAAAACTTTACTTTAGCAGTATTGAGTGTGCAGTCGGCTTTCAACAGAGCAATCTGATTCTAAACTTATGATCTAAATCTGATTTGGCTTCCGGTCACGTTGCATTACTATAGAAAATCGTGAGGGAGACCAGCCAGAGATAGTATACATACCGCATACCCTATAATATGGGAACAAAATACATAAAACATCCCAAGTTTTTTATCGAATAAATGAACAAAAGTATCCGTATCTTTTATGTCATGATCCATCCAATAATCTTTGCTAACAATAAATAACTAGTAAATATTAATACAGTAAGGATGGGTTACCTCCAAATACATCCTATCTATATATTATATAAGTAAACAATTTTATAGATGTAGAATGTAGACATCCAGTAACTGCTATTTTCATCATTTTCTGAAATTGGATGCAATATAGACTACAGATAACCATATCAGAGTTACTCTAAATAAAGCATATCAGTCAATTTCATTCTTAACAATTTCAGAATTATTATATGCCATTCCTCCAGAATTTCAATGTTACTGATTTTTATGGGAATGCTACATAAACCTTCAATTTCTTTCCCCTATAGTATAGATTATTAGAAGATACCTAGAACATAGATAAGAGAACAATATAATACCATCTCTCTTAATACTAAACGATCGTAACCGCTCCTTACCCCAATATTTATTGAAAAAGTTCTTAGAAGTGAAACTAGTAAATATAATACTGTACTTATATAGAACTTTAATAGGGTGATCAGGAATTGTGAAGTACACTGTACACTGAATCAAAATTGCTACTCGCCGAAAAAATAAAGTTACTGTCGTAAATATTTATGAAAACTTCCACATAGTATTCGCATTAAAGTGTAGCTTTCAAATATTTTTTGCAAAAATTATTCACTTGTTACTCAATCCATGCGTTATCAGCACCAACCAAAAGTATGACTAGGCAGTTTCTATCCGGCAGACCTGCACAATAGGTCCACGAATAAAGAAAGATTTTCTCAGAATTTTCTAATCAATTTTGTGTTATACTTATCTTAAGCTAAACAATAGTTCTCATTGCATAAAGTCACTCACCTAAATAATTGTCTAATGGTTTGCAGAAAATGTATTTACTCGCATAAGTCACTAGTAAATGGGTTCTCTGTTTCTAATTCACAAAAAGTGTATCATTAGATTAGGAAAATAATGAAACTCATCTAGGTTACTCCCATGTTCGTATGTTGTAATCTACATGTTGCTAATTAATTTCTTGGAATAATTTTTTGTAAAATAAGGATTGAGATAATGTTGTAGTAATTTTACATTATTTTGATTTTTTACGAAGAAATCCTAAATAGAAATAACAGGGTGTGTTAAAATACCCCTTGAAACATACCTTACTCTAAGGTATCTTAAATATGAGCGTGTTTACGTTATGGAGTGATGCAGTTTGTCACAGAATTAAGGATTCTTGCATATTTACAATAGTCTAGACTAGTCGAGTGAGCACGTTTAAACAAGCAGACAATTTTTTTTCCTTGTGGGCTTCGCATTGCATATAGTCTTGATTGATCTTAATTAGTACATTAGAAACTAGCAATTAAGTGTTTATTTGAGTGAATGCGTCTCCATATAAAAGCCTCGCCTTGCATACCAATTAGATATAAAAAATATCGTCTGCATTTTGTGTTGAGAGAACCTACTAGATTAAAGGCCACATGCATTGATCAATGAAAGTTTTCTTGCTCTCTAGATACCTAAGTACTTAGTCTTTACAGGCATTGAATGAAAAGAGGGTGTGAGCGTGAATTAAGAAGGCTTGGAGGTGCATTGGAATTAATCTCTTTTGCTTTATTGATTCAACAATTTATTTATTCATCATCATTGTATATCCCCATATCATTAGCCTAAGTATCTAAATAGCTACATAAAGTCATTAGCTATACGTATTACAATACAATCGCAGTCGTGTAATGGGTGTAATGACTTTGACAGCTCAATTAAAACAGAATTGTACACCTTGCCTTATAATTTACATGTACACATTTAACACATTTATCGACTATTATTCCCGAACAAACTTAAGTAGGTAGTATATAGGTATTCTCATACATTAATGTTACGTTATGTTATGTTACCTATGTTATGTTCTCGCAATTGCCAGAACGTCTACAGGTCTACATACTTTTGAGTGGCACATCATAACACATGCTTGAAAAAATTGCTTCGACATTCTAACAAATCACAAATGAATCACTGGATTTTAAAATGACATGCATACTTAATTGATATTATTATGTAAACGGGTACCCAGTAGAATTAAAACGAATTGATCATTTTTAACTACACATGTAGGTGACTTTTTGAACTGCGATGAGATTTTTATTGCGGGGATCGTTTGGAATTAGCCATATTAGATGTGATTTCTCTATATCTAGAAGACAAAATCATGAGGGATGCTAAAGAAGGATTGTGTTGTAGAAAAGGGTGATGATTAGGATTAAATTGGAAGGTTTGTCCATGTGGTCCTTGATTGAAAAGATGCTGCGCCCCTAAGAACTCCAGGGGAGGCATGCCAGTCTGTTGTGGATGTTGACTGTGAGCCATAACTTGATTATGGTTAAGGAGCTCATTAGCGATATTAGCAAAAGCGGAATTATTAGTATTATTGCCACTGAGGCAAGTATTCGGGGAACTTCTCCTATCAATACTGTTGCTCCCATTAGCATTATTAGGACCAGAAGATCGTACGTGTCTGGAATGTGTGAACACGTCCTCTTCCTCGTTGCTCGAATTGCCATCGTGCGTGTTTTGACGTGCTCGAAATTGGGAACGGGGACTGTGTGCGTTCCCGATTGACGAACTGACTTCATCATTTTCTATTTCCCCATCCTCATTCCCTCGTGAGTTTTGAAAGCGACGCGGCGACTCCTCGTTCCCCTTTTCATTGTCAGTGTCTTCAGTAACTTCTATCGGCTCATCATCCTCCTCATCCGAATCAATCGACTTCTTAAACAGTTTGCATCGCTTGTTCACTAAAGAAGATGGAGGACTAGGACTGGACATGCTATTGTTATCATTGTCGTGGTCATGATCATCACTTTTCGAAGAAGGGGAATTGGCTCGCCCGATAACTTTCTCTGGGGCTAAGAGAGACGCCA
Organism: Tomocerus nigrus; assembly: GCA_019776505.1. Classification (NCBI taxonomy): domain Eukaryota; kingdom Metazoa; phylum Arthropoda; class Collembola; order Entomobryomorpha; family Tomoceridae; genus Tomocerus; species Tomocerus nigrus. Next base: position 15,358 of record JABASI010003367.1, read on the forward strand.
CGTCGAATTGTCTCTTTCGATTCAAAATAGGATGATGATGATGATTTCCCGCAAGCGGATGAGGGTGCCCGTGTCCAGGCCCGAGTTTAGCTGCCAGACCACCTCCTCCGAGTCCAAATAACGTTGCCGGCAGATCCAGAGGAGAATTCGGCGAATTTCCTGCTAGAGCAACGGAATGAGGAAGATGAGCTCCTGGGTGATTCATCGGGTGGTGAGGATGATGCCAAGTTGGAGGAGGAGAACTTGGAGGAGGACTCGGGGAATCTTCGTCATCGACTGCAAGACCCATGTGTCTTCTCACTTTTCTCTGAGCTTTCCTACGGCGAAAGTCTCCTTTTGTAAAGTCGTCGATATTTGCAGGGTGAATGGCCCAATAGTGACCTAAGAAAATCATAAATGGTCATTAAATAACGGATTTATCAATGAGCTTTTAATAAATACAAAATTATTTAAATATCTCTTAAAAATATTTACCTTTCCCATTAGCCGACCGCCCTGATTTGATGAAGCAATCATTCAGAGATAGATTGTGTCTGATGGAATTCCTCCATCCGGGTCCACGTGAGCGAAAGTAGGGATAATTGTCAAGTATATATTGGTAAATATCACTGAGAACTAATTTCTTATCTGGGGAGCTGAGTATGGCCATTGCTATTAGTCCGATATAGCTGTGTTGGGGTTTCGGCTCTTCAGGAGGTCTGCAAAGTCCAGCCAATCTCGGATCAATCCGACAATAGGAGCCGTAAAACAAAGGTGCAAGTTCCGGGCGAAGTCCTGGGGGAATCGGCGGAAGGAATGTTCCTGGAGGACAACGGAGTCTCTCTGCAGCCATTGCATATTGGTAGAGTTGCGTGAGACGATAATGTTCTAAAGCACTTGCAGGGGATAAGAGGCCGGACATTGGCACTGGAACTGAATTCTGTTGAACTTGGACAGGGACAGGGCCTGAGATTGCCATCGGTGGACCTCCGTTGGGTGGAAACGGCGGCCGGGGCTGGTGTTGTTCGTTTGAGCCAGCGGACATTGTCATGGGGTTAGTTGCGACAGCGTTGACTTTCTCAATTTTGAAATCCTTATTTCTTTGAATTGCAAACTTGCTTAGGTATCACTTAATCTCAACAGTTTTCAATCCTTTTGATATATTTAAGTCAACATAAACATTTGAAAAGTTTGTCAATGTGTTCAAAAAACGTTCACTGTGCAAAGAAACTGTTTTTATTTCAGTGGATAAGTAAAGATTTAAGTTTGCGAGATGTTTATTGAGTGAAAACCGATGAAAACACGTGAAATCAGTGCGATAAACTGGATAAAAACAGGGCACTTGAGACTAACACCTGGATATAGTGCTATTATAGACGTGACATGCTATCT
>JABASI010003368.1:0-16727 GCA_019776505.1 Tomocerus nigrus
ACTACAAGTCTTGAATATCAAAGTTAAATGGGAAATGGTATCTTTTATGAACGAGAATTGAAATGATCATAGATAAACTTGTAGATATGACAGATGAATGAGCTCTTGTGTATCCCTTTGAAATTTCTTAGAAAGTTTGTATGGAAAAGACGAGGAAAGGTATTGAAGAGTAACTTTTTAAAGTAGACTCTTTCAAAATTAGGTATGGTTCACTCCCATCGCATGACATACATTATTGTTGCGCATCACAGGAGCTCAATCCACACCATTTAAGTTCGTTTTACTGAATGTTTGTATTCTTCAATCTTTTTCAAATCTGTACATGTAGTAAGTACTTATTGCTTGATATATTACTTGCTTATTCGAAATCATCTAAAGTAATAAGAGTAATGAGCTAGTAAATTACTGTAAGTAATTGCAGTGTCAATTTTATAGTTGAATGTAAGTTTCGGCCTTAATAATGTCTTCTGATATGTGAGAATGAGATTGATAAAATGGAAAATGATTTTGGAATACCTACCTAAGTATGGTTGGATTTAAAGCATGAAGTTAGTAAATGTAGAAATAGACGTTATAAAAGAATTTAAAGTCTAATTGACGGATTCATATGAGTGACTAACCCAATTGTTAAGGGTGTAATTACTGTCTTGAAAATTGTTTTGCTTATTTTGTCAGTTGTGTGTAAATGAAAATGATGAAGTACAAGGTGGTTGTTTCGTGTACTTGTCTAGGTACAGGGACCTCGTATGACGATTTATGCATTATGACAATGTGGGTAGGGGTAAAAAGGCATAAACAAGATATATTTTTTGTAGTTCAAGAGCAAATATAGAAATCAAGTCAAGTTCTACTTTTAGCAGAGGAAATGGAGAGAAAGGAAATGAAATAGCGCTCCAAATCCCCGACAACAAAGCAGAGTGGAAAAGAAAGTAGAAAAATATTGCTTAGAGCTAGCCGAAGAAAGGAGTGAAGAAGGCAAGGCAAGGATCTTTTCTATTTTGCTCTTCTATATGCTTATGGTGACATTTACCTTTTATTATTCTTTGGTGGATGGAAAGTATTGAAAAACTGAGCATAACACCGTGAGCGTAGGATTTTTCTTTCTTATGTATATTAGATGTGTATGGGGATAGGTAGTTTATAGTGTAAAAAGTTCACTGCGTGAAGTCTGGTAGACAAGGGGCTAAAAGAAATAAAGAATTTGAATCGGAAAGCAAAGTGCAAAGCAAAATACATTACAGAAGTGAAAATAGAATAGTATTACTGCTGCTACAGTACGCACTGCACACCATTTGCTCTCTGTGTCTCTGTATCCTTTGAAATTATGGGATGCGGTGAAGGCTATGCCTTGTAGTAGTAGCAGAGTTGCTAAGGATAAGTGTGGGATGTATGGAGAGGAATTGAACCAAAACTAACATAAAGAACGAAGCGATGCCCGCATTCATCTGTCGAGTGTACTGAACTATATAATAATATAACTGGATCTTTATTCCAGGAAAATATAGCATTTTACAAAGTTCAGTCAGACTTCAGATCTACTAGGCATATCCCTTTTTGAACTAAAGCAAAGGACGAACGAAGCTAGCCGGTGTAGTAATGTGGGAGACTATTGTATTCACCATTGTGTGATTGTATGAATGAATGGCTCTTCTATTATCCCAAGTTTATATTTACACTATAGATGCATATTTACATAGATACATAACGCTCTAACCACTATTTTATGTTAGTATGTAAGTAGGTTCACAAAGAAATTCAACATCCTGATATACAGCCTATAGATTATATAAATAGCACAACACTTATTATTTTACAAGTAGAGTACCTACACCCACTAGCACTACACTGTGGTGTGTTGGTGTGTATTATGTGTCATGAACTATTTATTCCTTACTCCTATTCACAACAACAGCTATAAATGTATGGGAAAGGGAGCCAGTCACTATTGTTGTGTAGGGACAGAGTGGCAATCCGTGAGTTTTCAGTCAATGCATGTAGAAACGCACTTGGTACTTGAGAGTCTCTAGTACTACCGCAATGAAGTGAAAGCCTTTGCTAATGTTTTCTGTCTCTTTACCCCATTGTTTGCTCTGTCTCTCTATAATGTACTCACTGCAGTGGTTACTGTCTGCTCACCATGTCAGCTTTACTTGGATTAGCTTTCTGTAGATTCAATTGTTTTCTCCCGGTTGTTCTATCCCAGTAAGTGCACTATGACATGCTATGCCTATCTATGTTCACCTCTTTGTCTACGTATACTACAGACCTGAGCAGGGAAGTCATACATATTTATAATCCGCAATACATCGGCTAAAAATAATCCGGAATTAATTGCGCTGTCAACGATCTATAGCGTAACAGTTAAAGCTTTAGTTACTTACTACACACAGTAATAACTCTAATAATAATTTTATATTATTATTTACAGCTATCTGTATTAGGTATGTATTACAATGCAATTTTAATACGTATAGGCGACCTAACAATCATAATATGTGGTACTCGGTACACATTGTGTACCGAGTTATTTTCATTTTTGAAAGTTAATAATTGCCTAAATGAATTTTTTAATAATTCAAGAGATCAATTAATGTCCGCTAAACTGTTCTTTTTGTCATCCTACGCAAAAACACAAGCCATAAATAATATTATTGATTTAAAGATATGTTCAGTTAACTGAACATCCCATCATTTAATCCGTTTAATATCCGACGTCATTTTATTGCGTCGGTTGCAATACTGCGTAGATATGCTGAAATGTATTTTGATAGACATAAAGTTGAGATGTGGCTTGACGCTTGCATTACAAATCCTGTAGACGTAATATCGATCGTTCAGTACTTCTTGAAACCGCAATAATAGCAGTAGTTAATGCAAATAATATACTAGTATTATAATAATAAAATGTTTACCTATGTACATATATTTTTTTTAGGTACTAAACTATCATCGCAGATGCGAACTAATGCCCGGCTCTCCTAAAGGATGAAAGTATATTAAATATTTAATTTAACTAACACGTCCCCCTAACAGAAAGACCTAGGTTCTATGTAAATAAAACTGTGAGTCGATTTGAAATCATTCGTATTAGTACACTTTTATATGGTTGGGTTCGTGAATAGGATATTTTTATTCCTGAAAGCAATTTAAAGTAGAGTTTATGTAGTCGAAGCAAGTATGGGACTCTGCTAAAGATATTATGTGGTGAGGAACGTGTTCGAGCGCAACATGTGTCGTAAATTGAAGACATAAAAGATGTAAATTTTTCTAATAAGAGAAATCAATAGGAGGGGAAGTTGACAGTTAGGTAAGTCGAGTGAAAGATACAGTTGTAAAAGTAATACGCAGTAAGCATAAAAGGAGAGGAAGAAAAGGATGGTCGGAAAATTTGATTATGCGCTTTATATAAGTTGTTAACAGAAAAGCTTTGATTTCTGGGTGTTGTAGAGAAAGGTATGAGTGCATGTCTGTTTCCTTCCGCTACATTTCTCTCTCACTTGAAATTAAGTAGTTGGAAAGGAGCAATGGTGATTAAATGGTAGATAAACAAGGAATTTTTGAGTCCAGTGACCTCGCAGCTGACAACCTTAGAATTTGACCCATAAAATGCGTAGTAAACGAGGGAATTATAATAATTAGATAGATGTTTAAAGGAAAATGGGTGTAAGTTAATATAGAAGTAGCTCTCGTAAGTAGCTATTTATTGCATGTTTAATTCCGAGCCAAAGTCATACACAAGTACCTAACTAGTGAAAAGTGGTAACATGATTATTTCTTGAACACTAGTCGGAATTGGACATAAACTTGGAGAAAGTTAGTAATACGCTTCGTTCATGTCCGTTTCCTGGAAGTGCCCTTCGACTTTTCAGCTGGAGAAGAAAGTCGAGCACGAGCTAAGCTAAGACAGCATAATGAGGAAATGGCATGCTGAGGGAATATCAGGTGCACGGCAACTGATCTTTATTTGCATTTCCACGCCCACCCTATCTCTCTTCAATGGACTCATTTTATTTTGCAAAGACTAGCAAAAAATTCCCTCCTAAAAACCAGCAGTGCCTATACAAACTAGAGATAAACTAAAATTTCCTTTCTAATTTTGATAGCAATTTGACTAGGTTAATATTAAGCAGTTTTGACATCAGATTGTTGTAATGTTTGTAATGGTCACATAATTACATACATGCACTCCACTCTAATGTAGTCACTAATAAAACAAAACTGGGAAAACTTTCATCAAAGTGTCCCATTAAAATAATTAGTGATAAATGCCAGTCGACTTTCGACATCTTTCAATTGCATTTTTAATATTTTCACCGAGCTGTAATTACAAAGCCACGTTCCCAACTCAAATACAGTTTTTAGTGGTGTTTATGTTTGGTGGTTAATTTCGAGCAGCAGTAGCAGTCCACAATGTGTATATCGCTTTCTTTTGTGAATTTCTAAGTTACTAATAGGCTAATAGGTGTGTAACTTTGTAGAGTAGTGCCAATGAACCGGGGAGAAGTTATCCGTGAAGTGTTTGCGTGACGAAACTGAGGAAATTCTTACAAGCAAGCGTGTAATAGGATCAAGCAAAGCGAAAGCCACTAGATTATCAGATTCCAATCCTAGAGTTAGTCAACAAAGACTAACAAAACAGTTACTAATTATATTCATTGAATGGTCTAGCGGAGCCGAAAGTCAAGAAAACCAACAGTCGAAAGCCCATCCCCTAAAACTTTCCACCGCAACTATCCATTAGAATCGCAACCTGTAAATATTATTGGTGATTTGCATATATGTAGTCCTAATAGGAGATGAAAGAGCCGCTTGCCCCGATCCCACAGCAAATTTTACTTTCAAAATGGGAATTTATTTTTTGCAAGTAGAGAAGATACCTGTAGTGCTGAGGTAATATATTAGTCAGATTAAAAATACATGTCTATGTATAGGCAGAGAGTTTCGTATGGATTTTAGGGAGTGCTAAAGATGAAGGAACGCTCTTCCTTCAAGTTAACTATTTACCTTTAGGGAAATTCAAAGAGAAAACAAGGTCAGCAGGTTGCTAGCCGTCCCGCGTCCCGCCTCCTTCGAGAAAATTGCTTTGCTCTCTGTCCTCCGTCTGTGACTTACTTATATTTCGTTAGGATTTAAATTACATGCCCATAGCATGCACTTGTATGAATAGAGCCCCTTAGTAAATATGAGAAAATGCATAGGGAAAGTAGATTTCTCCCTATTATTACTCATATAACGTTTATAGCTGATGTAATGTGAAACGCATTTTAAACTCAGGAGATCACCTCTCTTCTTTCCAAGCTTTCTATTACTTCCCTTTCCTTTTGCCTTGCGTAACTGTTGCGAATATCACATAATAAAATATTCCTAAAGACTTCCACTCCCACATTAGAACTATATCTCTCTGAATTTCGATGTGCTACATGTGGAGAAAGTAGAAGGATATGTGGGAGATAGCTACATATATTACTTTTTAGAACTTGTATGAAAGAAAATTAATTTTCTTTGCTTAACTATAGTACGTGTCCTAACCTAAGTAATCACTATCGTCACATCCATACTATATTAGTTTTAACAGAGCCATATAAGAACGCAGTTAAAAACATTCATGCTAGAAGACAGAGGGAAAGTAGCAATTTCACATGCTTAGATCCATAAAATACATTATGCAGCCTAGATGGCTCTAAGCATTGTCCTATTTATAAGTGGAGAATTGTTGAGGAACCCCCTGGTCTCCGACATAAACATTATGCTCTGTCTTCTTTGCATTTTCTATCGTTAAAGACTCCCCGTAAACAAACTATAGTGTTGAAAAATACTATTAAAAAATATGCAAAGACGTTAACATAAATACTTCCAATTTATTTTTGCGTAAAATTTTGACAACCTATTTATCTGAACTACATCCGAGATTCCTTTGCTTTCCTTTACTTTTTAAATCCCAGTATAATTTCGGTATAATTTCAGTTAATATAAAGTATAAACAAGGATTTCTATACTGTTGAAATACTCGTACAGGAATAATGATACGAAAATATTATTTTAAATTGTTTAGCTACCTAACTGCTAGGATTAGTTTTATATAATTCCTAATTGAATGAATTTCATCAAATAGAATTTCTAGAAAACATGTAAGGAACTGGGAACAGCCAAAAGCAGGCAAATATTTAATGTAGTACCCACTCTTAGATCCAATTACTAATAATATTCCTTTACTTCTCTCTGTTATGTAAGCTTATTGGTTGGCTATGCTAGGAAATACCTCTATATACTTTCCTCCACTTATTAGAGTGAAAGTGGTATTAGTAGATGAAAGTAATTTATGTTGACGATAGTCAGGATTCGCAAAGTAATATCTATCTTTATGCTATAAAATGTTATTAATAAAACATTCATAATAGTTGACCTACATATTTTCCCTTGTATTTGATTCTTAGTTTTAATGCAATAGTAAAGCTAAAGTAAAAGACCTGATTTCCTCTCTGAACTTTCAAATAATATTTTATGTAAAACTTATAGTTACATAGTATTAGTTAGTAATACATACGCAAGCTACGTGATTACAAATTTTATAAGTATATATCATTAGAGTTTAACTCTTTTAAAATAGCCCATAAGCCACATTTGTTGCAAGTAGGTAGGAAAGCTATCAGATGAAACAAACTACCGATTCGTGAGTAACCTGCCTGGTTTGCTATCAAAGAACGACGCTCTAACTCTTTCCTACTTTTCCTTACTTACTATTTTCCGTGTTTCTATTTCTCCACCTATACGGATATATGTACGACAGGGTGAAAGTAGGTGAAAGTTGAAAATGAAATGGAAAAGGAAAATTAGTTAGTTACTTTCCCTGTGCAAACTATACTACTACATATATCTATAACTGTTTATTTTATTACACTTATAATATTATATAGAAGGTAGTTGGAAAATGTGTTACAGTTCTAAAGTCATTGTTATTCAGTACTCAGGTTCTCTCTCTCTCTGTTCTTTTAGTTGCTATTATTTTAGTAAAAGAGATATAGCTTTTAATTTCTATATATAGTAGGTACTTTGGTTATAGAATTTATTTTAGTGTGTATGCAATTTGGATTTTCATTACAACTAAGTAAGTCCATAAGCGTAGGATAGAGGCTTATAATTTTATGGGCTTAAAGTGCAAAGCCCGTTTCGAAGAAGATAAAAGTAATATTTTATAGGATGTGAGCAAAATGCGTTTCAAGCTTGCTAAACGTAACTTAATCATTTCTATAGGAAAGTAATAGTATAAAATACCTATACTATATATTATATAATAAAGTAAAAGTTTATATTCTTTCGCAACAATTCTTCGTACTTTGCTATATGTCAGCTCTACTCTTAGTTATTTAAGTAATGGGCTTCTGTTTAATCATGCAAAGTCCGGAAATCTAATGGGGCAAGATAAGAATACGTTGACTCTCATTCACTCACATCACATCACATAGCATTCTGAGTCGTAGTGAAGGATTTTAATAAGTGGGCTGTGTGAGAGCGAGCGGAGAGAGCAGGGCAAAATGAAATATTGTGCATTTAGCAATATTAAAGGTAGGAAAGAAAAGTAGTAGAGTGATCTCACGTCAACTCACCTCTATTATATCTACTAGGAAGGAAGGAAATGATTTACAGTGTTGAATTTGAAGAATTTAAATGGCTATCACATTTTTCTCACTCTTTCTCTTTGAAAATGTTATTAGCATAAAGAAAGGAGTACTACTAGATTAACATTGTATCGTTGTTAGTATGTTAAAGGGAGTTGTTATGTAAGACTAACCAGAGAAAATATTCAAATTGCTTCTAGTATAAAATACAAGTGCTACTTACTTGTACCCATAGGTAGGTACTTTAACTGTGTATATTTATATAAGTATAGGAAGAAGCAGCTTGTATTTATAAAAGAGGAATAATGGGTGGGTAGTCAATGTAAAGTAATGTTCTGCTATGTGTAAGCCCTAGGAATAACCATTCTACACTTTTACTCTATATAGATTTTAGCTTTCATTTTGCACAAGTCTACGGAATAAGTAGCTAAAGAAAAGACTTTCTCCCTAGCTTCCTCTTGTAAAACAGTCCATATATACACAAAGCACAAAAGCAAGGCGTCAGAATTCTGAATTGAAGCTAATCTACAGATTGTAAAGTCTCGTTCTATTTGTCGCTTTGCTGTTTTCTGTCGTGCCTCGTTCAGTTTCACTTCACAGAGCAAGGCTAGCCAAAGCAAAGCAAACCAAGTTAAACTATAGAACTAACTGAGTCAAACCACGAGGAGTATTGTTCCTTTCAGAGTGAAAATACCCGCATTCTACATTACACTTTGCATTGAATCTCCTCTCTCTCTCCTTTACTTATATATACAGGAATTATATAATAGTAGGATTGTATATATAGAGCACACATGCACTTCACTTAGAGTTAAGTATGTATGCCCACTCTGAAATGAAGCTTGTGCCTGCCTATCCACATTGTTATTAGAGAAGGAGAGGGAATAGAGAAATAAAATAAAATAAATGTGAGCTTGCAAATTTGCACAATAGCCATAATTACGTCATTTGCATAAAGAACCTCGGCGAGATGGAGGAGACAATAAGCCGGCTCTTATACAAGACTTCTGTTCACTACCACAGAATCTCATTTCTGCGACATGTCACTTAATTCACCCCATAACATCTTATCGACCTCCGACCTCACTTAATATTCCTCAATGTGTTTTTTCATCATTTTCCAATGGATCTTCTGATAGTTGAACCTTGTCTCCAAACGGCAAAGCACTACAACGAATTGTTTTTGCACAATTTTCTCCTTTATCTTCACTCCCTTACCTTTTAAACTGTATATATTTGCAAATTATACACGTATAGCTACTAACTTTCCCATTGTAGTTTTTATGTCTGCAATTTTACAGAGTATTGACACAGACTTTAAGGCATATGAATGTATAGTACGTGAAGATTGCATCACCAAAGATACATACATACCTAGGATATGAATACGAATGGCAAACGGTGAAAAGAAACTATCTACAGATATAGAGAGAATACTAGAATGAGAGGCTAAATGTTCCTTTAGTTAGATTACATCAGTTCAAGTTGAGCATTAGAGGGAAAGTGTCCCCATTTTGTATTCTTGTCGTGTCAGTTGTTTCTGTGAAGTAATGTATCATGTCGTCTTTTGCGGGAGGCACTTTCTTTTCTGCATATTGCACACGCAGTCACTATAATATATCTAGAGAAGAAAATTCACGGAGAAAGTGCCCATTGTGATATGTGTCTAATAATACAGGAGAAATTACATACCTTAGCATAAAGAAAATACAAATGGATCCATGATACTCTGATTTTAAGAGTAAGAAAATTGTGAGAAAGGAAATAGGAAGTCTAGGAGCCATTATCATCTGTGTATCCAGTAGGAAATTCAATGCAATGTAATCTAATGTTGTGCAATTTAATGTAATGGCTCATATATGCAACACAACACTATTTTCTCTTGAGTGTCTATAGTATTTATTTATACTGTTGCAGATTCCTAGTTTCTAAGCCATGGTCCCTAATAAATAAACTTGCTCTTTCCATGTACTGAGAAGTGTAGGTTAGTTAGAGAATGGGAATTCAACTGTGCATTTTGTTGACTGTACGAAAATGTGTGTCGTTAGTTGTTGGTGCTACTACAGCCTGCTGTCTTTGACTTGTGTTGACCCTTAACGCTAGTTAGTTAGTTAGACGTATAGACTGTGACTGTTAAAGAAAATTACTACTCGGCTGAGGGAAATATACATAATTCCATTTTAACAATTCTAATCTGAGGACTTTCATGATTTGCTTTAATACAATATTATATGTTTAGCCTTTTGTTCTGGTTTGTTTGCTGGGAACTTTTGCCTCTACTACACTACAGTGCAGATAAGTTAATGTACATTTAGCCACATAAAAGAGAAGACGATTAAAGACATAGATATAATGGGCTCACATAAATAATAGCATTTAGAATGAGAGAAAAGTTCAGGATTAATCTCCTTCTTCTTCGTCCCTGTTGTTATCATCCTAAGGAATGGAATCCACCACAAGCAATGCTCTCTCTCTCGCTCTGTATATGTGTCTGTGTGTATAGTTTGAGGTTCCTTTCAACTTTTCCTAACTGTCTTCTTCTCTAAGATGAAATTCTATGAGATGCAAATGAATTTGGCGAAAAGTGCAAATGTAATAAACCTAAAAGACGTTCCTTCTCCAACTGTCTTATGAGTGGAATATTATGACACAACAAGTCTACCACCAGTATATTTACATGCTTAACTTAGCATGCACATTTCTTGTTTACGTTAGCTCCTACGTGAATTGTGAGCAGAATATTATTCTCTATACAATATTTCAAATATGTCCTTGCTACTAATATAATAATAGTACAACTATATATATAGCACAAAGTCACACTACTATAATATTATCAGAAGAAAAAGACTACTATATGTATTTACTGTGTGATGTGAGTGAGGTGTGGATGAAAGAAAGTTAAAACTTTACACTAGAAACTAGAGCAGTAGCTACATATTTAGTAGTGTGTAAAAAATTGTTGTAAAAGGGAGCTGTGCACATGAATATGGAATATTGCTCACTTTTACGATGCTACATATGCACAAAGATGCGCATTCCACTTCAAATGGGGTTACTTTGGTTTTGATACTCAAGACACTTATCTATTTTTATTACTCTACTACATAACTCACAATAGAATTTTTATGCACTCTGATTGCGAGATTGCGACTTCTCCTCACATTTCTACTCCCAACTATTTACGATGCATGGCTATTGGCTAGTAACACTAATACAACATTCCTGCGGCCGAATATTGACTTTATTCCATGGAAAATACATACTGAATCTTTTTAATGAGTATACATCCAAATTTTAATTAGAGAACTTTTAAAATTTTATAAGAAGCAAATTAAATTATGTACAACATGTAAAACAGGTAGTTTGTTTAAAAACAGTGCGAGTTAATAATTTGCGGTTTAGAATAGATAATGATTTCAATATTGTTGCACGTCCTTCGATGAAAACAATTTATGGTATTCTAACCCGTTTATATGCTGTCGTTTTACACATTTTACGTGTATTGCACGGTAAAATAGTAATAACCGTACTCTTTGATTTGGAAAGACAATTCAAAGATCTGATATGAGGGAATTAAGTTGTAGTGATATTGCGTGGTTTTATTGTTTCGATTTCTTATGAAGTCGTATGTACAGTATTAGATATTAGAGATAGTGTTTTATTGCTAGACGTAGGAAAAATTCGGCACGATAAAATATTGCTAAGCAAAGGAACAATAAAACAGGATGCTAAAAACTGTTGACAAGACATGGCTAGATGAAATATGTATAAACTCTATTAGCCTTGTATTTATAGACAATACAGTGTAGCATATCTTTAGTGAAAAAGTAGCTTTAAAACTTGTCCGTAAATTGCAAAAAGGGAAAGTGAAAGAAAATGCAGTTGAACTTTTGTCATAATAAAAAGTAAATCTTTTCAACTTGTCGAAATACACGAGCATGAACTCTGTCAGTTGCAAATTGCTCTTCATTAACAGTAAATTCAAAGGAAGAGGAGAGTGAGAGAAAAAGAAATGAAAGGACAAGTGACTCATTTCTGTTTTTCAGTTGTCTACTTGGTTTTTTTATTCCCATGAGATTCTCCTTAAAATATTCAGCACATCAAATGTTGTATCTTAAAAGTGCTTTGGACTCTTTTCTCATTTACTGACGAAAGAGTCAAGTTGTATTTTGTCTATTAGTTAGCATACTATATGCTATATATTTCTATTCTATAATATATGCAGATTTGTGATACTACATATGTATATATAGTAGTGTCTTGTTTTTGCTTACTTTCTCCATAGAAAGTCTAAATTTAGTATTTCAATATATGGACGAGTTGGTTGAGAGAATGTATGTTGCTTTCTGTGTATAGCTCAAGTCTTATAAGTATGCGTACGGTCAGATAGTTTTCTTTATTTTCATTCCTGCCAAATTTGGCACGACAGAAACAGAGACAGAAGAAGTTACAATCAACGCCAATGTTCTCTCATCTCTTTCTCTTTGGCTCTCTGTGAAATAATTCAAAACATTTGATTGCATTGCTACGTTGTATATTAATAGATGTGTACTATACAGATAGTATAGCTCTGCCATGCCAAATTGCCAAAATGCTCTTTTCAACAAAATCTACATCAGTCCAGCCAACTCTTGTTTAAAATGAATGCAATTTATGTCTGTAAGTTTATCGAGGAGGGAGAATGAAAATTCCATTTCCTCACAAAATCCATTCAGTTTTCTTTGGTTGTCCGATGGAATTTATTGGCAATTGTAATAAAAAGTCGGTTACACATTTGGCACGCACTTGAAAGACTTTGGCCATCCTTCGCCCATTCCTCTATAGTAATTTTCCTTTTCTTTAAATAGAAAATAGATATAAAATATGTACATAGAATGGAACTAAATAGTTGCAGGGTTGAGTTGACACTAATGCTGTCGCACACTCATCCCAAAGACTAAAAGGACACTGCGTATTAGTGTGCTAGTATGGAAAATGATGTGAATAGTCTAGACAAGGAAAAGAAACTGAGAAAGTTCATGAAAGTTGCTGTCTCTTTAGTGTATGTGAGCTTTCCTCGACATCATATCAGTTCAGTAAACTCACTCAGTTTGCTTTCCTGCGGTTTTCTTTCCCGACTTTCCATTGCCAACGCAAAAATAAGAGTGAAAATCTCCGTTTGCTCCCACTGCGTTAAAGCAGACTATTCTAATAAGAAACTATAGTATAACAACAGTCAAGGATGACTTAGAAAATAACAGTCATACCTACACATACATATATAATGTCATGTCCCTACTATTACTACCTAACATAACATCTTGCTATATACTTTCCAAGAACTATGCATAGATACAGCTGCAGGATTTCTCGTTGACTTTCTTGTGGTTTGCGCTCTTCTTCAAGATTTAAGTGCTCATCAAAATTCAAGCGATTGACTCGGGAGATAAAAGCGACTCTCTCAAATGCCTTCTCTCTTCCTCTCCTTATACTTAGCACTCTCCCTGTCCATAAACTAAAGGAACAGAGTCGACTAGAGCGGAATTTGGTTTTATGCATTATGATTTGATATGATAAGATGGCAGGAGCTCATATGAATCTTTTTCCACTTGTAGTGTAGCAGCAGTGTGTCAAATCTATTCAGGGTCTCTACATATTTTAACCTACACCAACCACAGACTCAATTAATTGTCTTTTATCAATTTAAATATTGACAAATTAAGTTTAAATTAAGTGACATTCTGTTTATTTTATCCTTTCCTTTTTGAATTTCGACAATGAAAATAAGAATTTTACAAGCAAATCTGTAGTGTAGCCTTAAATAAGAGAGACAAAAATGTTTTGTGTTACCCTGAATGTGTGTTTGATGAGGAAAGTTCATACAGGGTGTGTTATGTACTCATATGCATATAAACTACCATTGTAGAATAGATAGTAGATAGCTATACAGAAGGAGTATGTAAATGAACGTGAACAGTCTTTCCCTATTTTCTATTTATGAGAGGAAATATATGACGAAAGAACCTCGACAGACTCGTAAAAATGAAAAATGACATGCTCACAATATCCTTACTAGTGTATTAGTTCCAGAATTCTCATAACCTAGCACAGATAACATGCACTATTAGCACATTGCGCTATGCTACATGTTAGCCAGGAAATTCTCCACTGCACGAAAGAAAAATAAAGCTACATACCTTCTACTATTGCTATTTATTACGTTTCTGCTATCCTTCTTATTAGTTGATCCATGCAAATTGCAAACATACATACCTACTATAATAACATATTATTATTATTATAATAAATAACAGTGATTCATTGTAGTTTCAATTTATAGCCAGTTATTAATACATACCTACTTGATTATCATTATCATCAGTATAGTATTTCTTCCAATATTACCGATTCGCGATTAACTTCCAACAATTGGTAATTCGGGATCTACTATGTTAATTGCAATAAATAGAAAACTGGTTAAAAATAATTTTCGAAGTTTTAGTCTTGACTCTTTACATATGTGATACAGACAATTTGTTTTGCAGCTAACATTTTACGATTAGGTAGGTAGGTAAGTTATATCATTTTTATTATCATTGATGTTATTGTTATGGTTTGTTTGTACTTAGGTATGTTAGTATTAATATGTGTGACCATCGACCATCACTACTTCTTACCCAGAGTATGCTATGCGAGTGCATTAAAATTAACAGTTTAGGACAGAAATAAACGTTTTCAAAAGAATATTCGTCAGAAGAAACATAATATTATGAAAGCATTATTATTATAAAAGTGTGCAACCATTGTGTTGCATCAATGAAAATTATGTAAATCCTCTTCAGGATGCTTAAAAATTTGAAAGAGAAAGAGAGGGTCCCATAAGAGATGTTCAATAAAGTATACAAGTAATGCATGCATTATGATGAAATTGGAAAATAATGTGAATGAAGAGAGGAGGCAGACAGGTTCATAGAGTAGTAAATATTCCGCGTTGTTTCTTGTCTTTGCTTATCCAGGATTCTGGAGCCATATATATTGTTTTGCCAAAAACAGAAGTAAGATAAGAGGAGTTGAGTCAGGGCCGTTATCTTGTCATGTCATGGATGGCACAAGGACAAGTATCTGTAAATAGGTACTATCTGTGCTGGTGCATGGTGATATGGCTTGAGAAAGGGAATTGTAAATTCACACAATAATGTAGATATCGATCTCAATTTGATTGGAGAGGGAATCTTTGGCCAAAAAGTAAGGTAACAACATATCGGATGGGAAAGAAGGGCCTTAAAGAAAGGGAAAAGAGCATTTGTTTTACAAATGGTTTACAAGAGCTAAGTGGTCTGGCACAGAATTTACAATGAGGCAGGAACGAGGTAGACGTGAAAGATCGGCAAGAGCATAGACAACCAATAATACATTACATTACTTTTTACAGTGCGATGTTCTCGGAGCTTTTATCGCATTACTTTGGCCATGGCCATAGTGGGATACAGGTCGGCTTTCTTGTTTTCACGCTACCTTTTTAAATCCAATCGAAGGCAATCTACGTAGGAAGATATTTCTAATGTGTCTTCATCAAGACGGAGTTATTTTCGGGCATTACTCACTTTCTACACATTCCTATCTGTGGATTATTGTAGGGCAGGCGCCTACATGCTCTCACATTAGTGCACTTCTGGAAAAATGGGTTATTTAACGTAGGTAAATACCTGTCTGTCGCAAATTCGCAATTGGATGAAATCTTCTGTGTGCCCTACTCTAGTGTTGAATTCACATTCACCTATTCTGTCGTATCTGTCCAGGATGTGGATGTCATGTCTTGGCAATTCCAAATTCCAATGCATCCTACATAACTAAAGTGTCTTACATGTACAGGATTCTGTTCTAATATTATGAGATCGTTGGTAAGCCAGGCAAGGAAGGAAAATGAAGAAGGGAAGGAAGTCAGAGTTAGAATACTTATATATATAGTTTCTACATATATATATCAAATAAATATACTGATATATATTTCTGTACGTGCAAATGTACGTAGTCGTGTCTCTTGGAGCCTTGTTCCTCTTTTTCCTAGTCTCCGGCACCAAGTTGAATGTAGAACGTAATGGACAACGGGGCTGGAATGACAATGGGAGCATTAGTGGAGTGCCAAGGGATAAGATGACCTCTGACCTCCTAATGAGAACTCTTCAAGTCTACTCCTGTGACTGGTGAGCTACACTTCTCTCTCTTGCAATTGAGCAACTACTGAACAAGTGAGAGAGAGAGAGTGATGGAGAAGTATAAGCCATAGTGTCGTAAACGCCAATCCCTACAAATCGGAGGGGATGGCTATAAAATAGAGAAAAGAAAAGAGAGATCCAAATTCAAATCCGATTTTGGATTTTGAGGAAGGAAAGGAAGGAGGGGATCTAAATCCCATTACAAATGGAGATGCTAGTTCCTTGGGTCGTGTCCTGTCCTCTGGAGAAAAAAGCCAGGGAGAGCAGGAAGGGAAAATCGGTAATAAAATCGCCATCAAATAAATCCCAACTGAAGCCAGGCGAGACGAACGCACGCCTTTGCTTTTGCCTTTACTCTTAACTCCACTTTCTCTCTCTCTCTTTCTCCTTTGGCCTCCTATCCTTAATCTATAGCTTTGTGATAGCCTTTAGTTTCCTAGAATGTACTTGAATTGAGGTAGCTAGATGGCTACTCTCCACTACTTCCAGCTACATTACAAGAGACCAGTTGAAAGCTCTACTTCTTTTTAAAGAATTCCACTGGCTTTCTTTTCCCTCTTCTCTTGATTCTACTCCGCTCTCTACTTATTGTTACTTTTACTTCTCTTTTATTCTAGATACACTTAAATATACAAAATACAACCAGAAATATCTGGATGCCTATCTATTCTCTCTATTTACACGAGAGATACACACACACAATCACACAATGCAATAAGATTACTGTACAGACAGAAATAAAATGTCTGTTTGTACTTTGTAGCCATCTCATATCTTGTCTTCCATTCAATCTCAAGGCTGGTAAAAGTATTTTCATGCATGCAGGAATTTTCTTTTATTTAACAATACACGCGTACTGGCTGTTTACTACATATTATGCTCTTGAATTACCGAATAGAATCTCCTATCCAAT